>JAECUM010005315.1:0-24053 GCA_016617855.1 Megalonaias nervosa
TATATATATATATATATATATATATATATATATATATAAGAGGGTGAGCGAGGTATGGGCCTGACATCCTTCTCGCTAAAGGAAAGTGAAACGTCTCTCACAGCCTCTCCTTTCCAGGTATAGTGATCACCGCGAGCAGCAGAGAGGATGGACCCTACAACTTTGTAGAGACCTTATTTTTGAAAATTAAGGGTTCCCTGAAAAAAAAGAAGTTTTTGCCTAATAATGAAAACTTCTTTAATTGACCAGATTTTTTCACAATCTGGTCACGTGCGTATGTCATTCACCCTCTCTGCTGCTATAAATTAAACAGCCATATAGATATTATCAATAATGAGTATCGGAGAACCACACTCAGCTAAATTAGCTCTATTACTGCTATGATTTTTATCCAAAAATTGTATCAAGTCCGTTGCGATATCTTGACCTAGGATCATGTAAATTTATCGTTACAAAACCAAAGGGAGCGGTTTGTGCTTTTGAAAAAAATTTTTTAAATTTATTCGTGTCCATGTCGCCTGAACACCAAGTATAGTAAATATTCTGCAGCGTATGATTATCTACGCCATTAAACACAACTAAAACGTTACAATTATCTCTGATTACTTTTGGAATTTGTGTATATCTCTGTGTAACATAAATCACGTCTGTATTTTTATGTCTACCTAGTGAAAATATTCTAGCTGGATTTGATTGTTTGTCCAACATAACATCATCATACACTACTAAATTATTAATAAATACATCCAGATCATTTACGGATGGCGCTTCATCAATATCAGTAATAAAGTCTATGACATTGTCTTCATGTAACGATTTTGCGTTTTCATTAAAGTCTTTAAGTACTTCGTAACATCGCTGATCATCTACAGATGGCGCAACTAAATACAATTTATCCCACTTCAGCCATCGCATTATTAGATTAAGCAGTAATTGCGTCTTTCCACTTCCAGATGGGCCTATTATAATCATTCTGATAGAATTTGGTAACGCTGGATGGTGCTTTACTGGCTCTTGTTTTCGTGTCGCAGAAAAGTCAATTATATCCATATAATAAATAATATGAGTCTATATTGTGTTCGATGCAGAGCACCTACCGATACTACTGAATTAACGACAATAACAACAAGAAATAAAAGACGTGCACTTACAGGCAAGTGTGTGAAATGTGGTACCAAGAAATATAAATTTATTGCAACAAAGACAGGTGGGGGTGATATAGCCGCTTTCGTTAGGAAAATTACCAGGAACTCCATGGGCTAAATATCCCGGTGAGAAACATTTACCCGGATATAATTATTGTGGTCCTGGAACTCGTCTCGATATCAGACTCGATGATCAAGATCAACCAAGACCCGGCGAGTATCCAGTAAATAAGATTGATCAAGCATGTCACGTTCATGATGTCGCGTATAAAAGTAAGGATTTGCAACACCGACATCTCGCGGATGTGAAATTGATTCACGCGTTAAATTCTATACCTAATAAATCTCTCAGAGAAAAATTAGCTAGTTTTCTAGTAAAAACTGCTATGAAAGGTAAACTAGTGCTAGGGGCTGGCAATTAATTATATAACTATCATAATGGAATCTGTTTATTATTCCCCGAGAGGATTCTGGAGAGGTAAGGCAGCGATTAGTAAACTCGCCGAAGCAGCAAAAGTTTCACGTGATGTCGCTGCATCATGGTTAGCACGACAGGCAATATGGGAAATCTTCCTAAGTCCACCTAAAAAAATTCATTACGCGCATTTTGATGTTAGTGTCCCTAATGAAGTTCATCAATCGGATATACTGTTTTTACCACACGATACCATTAAAACACGTGGACGAAAATCACGCACTTACAAATACGCATTGACTATCGTTGACGTTGCTAGTAGATATAAAGAAGCGGAGCCGTTATCAACAAAAACAGCATCTGAACTTGCATCTGCGTTCGAGCGAATTTATCAACGTGGTGGTCTACGATGGCCACGGTTATTACAAGTTGATCCCGGTAAAGAATTTCTTGGAGTAGTATCATCGTTGATGAAGAAACATAATGTTAAAATCAGACGAGGACATACTGAAATTCATCGTGATCAGGCAATCGTTGAACGATTTAATAGAACACTTGCCGAGCGGTTATTCGGATATCAATACGCAAAGGAAATATCTACTGACTTTAAAGATAGATCTCGTGAATGGGTTGCAAGATTACCGAGTGTGATAGCTGCGTTGAATAATGAAATTACTCGTGCAACTTCCATGAAACCTTCTAATGCGATCAAAAAAAAATATATACCCCGTAGCAATGGCTACTTTCTCTCAACCAGTATTAGGTAATGTTACAGTTAGATATTTATATGAACCCGGCGAACTTGAAGGCGGTAAAAAAAGAGCAACCGATCCTATCTGGAGCGTGACTACACATAAAATTTCTAGCGTGGTTAGATCCACTGGTAGACCTCCAATATACAGACTAGATTCTACAGCCCCTCAACGTGGATTTGTACGTGAACAATTACAAGTAATTCCTGAGGATACGCAATTACCACCAAGCTCAATTTTGTAAATGTCCAGAGCCTCGACGTCTATTACACTCAAGACAAGTCAGCATTACATTTTCACGTGTGTGACCGAGATCACTATTAATTCTGTCTACGGTAAATTGTCTTGGATTCGAATACTGCCATGACATATTACAGTTGCAACTTGTGCAATGATTATTTTGTAATTGTTTTAGTTTTATAATAAATTCAATATCAATATCAAAATCACGATTATTTTTTTTGTCACACTGCTTATAACCAGATAGTTTTTTTCTTATTACGTCATTATTAACAGTTTGATCATTATCTTCTATAAAATTCATAATAACCCTATGTAGTTGAGATATTCTCCTGACTCGAGATACGGCGAGATATACTAAATTTGACCATTCGATACGATCATCTACAATCCAGATATTTGTATCAGAGATAGTTAATCCTTGTGACGAATGAATAGTTATAGCGTATCCTAACACCCACGGCGATTTATTCATACTCAGCGCATTCTCAACGACATTAATATCGACTAAAACAATGTCATTCAATACAAGATTCTGTACCCTTGGTGGAACCAAGATACCTGGTATTTCAACTTCAATATTCTGTCGTCGAGTATCTGCTGGGCGATAACACAAAGGTACAGGTAGATCTGAAAATTTTTCTTTATGTAACAAAAATAATTTATTCTGTAGTTCATCACGAACTATCTTTCTACTCGCGACTATCAAATCAGCGGGATTCCATAAAGTCCAAAATTCATTCATAGAAGTCTCTGGAATTACTCCTCGCATTATCTCACATTGTACTCTGTCTGGTTGAAGTCTGATTAATTTTTTAAATTCCTTCAGCGGTTCATCGATAGCTCTATGGTCATCATTTATTTCTTCATAATAATTTACGTTATTCTTCAGCCATTCATGTGGAGACTCTCCAACAAAGGGTGGTGGTTGACCATGATCGCCGCACATAATCACAGCAGTATTCTTCAATAACAACCAATCAAGAAATGTTTTTAGTGTTTCTAACGACACCGTGCATATCTCGTCCCATATAATATATTTAGGTACATATTTTTCACCCATCCGCGATGGAGTCCATGTGTCTCCGCACCATCTAAAGAAACTGTGATATGTACACGATTTTACTCCTCGTTGTTTTATTTCTCTAGCAAGTTTATGCGTCGGTGTCAAAACAATTATATCCGAATTATTATTTATAAATAAATTAATTACACGAGTTGTTTTACCTGAACCACCACACCCATTAAGATAAACGGTCTTATGTCTAGATACTGGATCGTACAGAGATGGTGCAGATGACTTTGATATTTGATTATTATTCTTGTAATATATCTCCACAATTTCAACATCGGCAGATTCAGAATAACTAAATATATTTTCTTGTTTTATTCTCCATGTTCCCCATTCACCATTACCGAGTTTTAATAAATCTTTATATTTTTATGTACATAAAATGAATCCGTAGCGACTCTGACAGCGTGATGAGGAAATTTATTTATCATCGATAGTAGGTTTATCGAAACATAAGCTAACATCGAAGATCTTAAATGAGTAAACTGCGGTGACTCGCCATCAAGATAGCTCACAATGGTACCTAGTTTTATTCCATCTGATAAATAAGCATTACATCGGTTTATAAACGTATTTTTCTCAGTTCTATCAGCGATTATAAAATCTAGTTCAGCATCGTCCATAATCAATCTTGTACACGCTCGTTTATAATCGTATGAACCACCTTGAGTAAATTTACCGATTATCTTTCTACCGAGATCTTTTGTAAATTTCTCATCGTACTCGTTTCTACATTTATTTATTTTAATAATATGATCTTCATCAATATCAGGGAATTCTTTTCTGGTATCATCGATATTAAATCTGTTCGGTTCTGGTAACCAAACTTGCTTCTGTGAACTATACGATATAATCGCTTCAGTTACTCTCAACGATATTAAAAATCCAGCATCAAGCATATATCGCAATAGTACTATCGGAACCCAACATCGCTCTGAAAAATGTCTTCCAAACCAAGCATAAGTAATCGGATGGAGATTTCTGCAAATTCGAATAATTCTACATGAGCAAATCCGGTTAAGTCAAAATCTGGTCCTTCCATGGGAAGGTGTCCGTTTATCGCAACCCTGGTCATGTCATGTGTAGGATGTCCGAATCTCTTAAAGTACTTAGAACATACTCCATATCCAAGAAAACTCCCAGGATAACACGCTACCATATCAACTGAGATAACATCACTATGGTTGTATTTGGTGTTCCATAACCCACCGTGACCATATTCTATACAGCTTTTCTTGACATCTTCAAGGAATTCTGATCGTGTCGTTTTCCATGAATTTTTCTCCTGAGCGAAATGGGCAGCAACCGATGGTACGGTAAAGCAATTATTCAGTAATTGTCCAACTATGACATCATCAGAGGTATATTTCAATGCAAGATGTTCCATTTCTTCATGGAGAGATTCTATACGATAAATATCACCGTTAGGCCGTACAAACTGATCGTAATGATTATATTCTGAACTCTGAAATAACCAAACAGACACAGGGTCGCTTTTACTTATATTTTTAATAAAATCAAAGATGTCACCGTTATAAAATTTAACTTTTCTATCTCGTGGAAATATCGTTACAGCATTAGTCCATGCATGTGCATTATGATCAACGATTGTTATAGGGTTTCCATTTTTTATATATTTTGGTTCGTATAATATCTCTCCGGTTAGTGTTTTTACTGTTATTGGAAATCTTAATAACTTTTCTAGTTCAGCAACATCCTTAATAGATGCACCAGCATCTTTAACGGACTCTGCCCATTTGTTTATTTTTTTATGTCTTAAATCAGTTAAACCATTACCACGTATCGCATTTGTAAAATGTTCTGTAACTCGTTCAGCTACGCAGTTTATTCTTGATATTTTCATCGGTTTCAGATCCGTAACATTAGGTTTATCATTCAGCGGAAATATTCCATATACAACTGCAGTTGCTGGATAACTCTGTATACAATAGGGTTTATCAATGCCAGTGAGTATTCCGGGCTTAGATTTATTACTTAAAAGAACAATATTACCCCCGGGCTGCACACGGACTGGATCACGCTTATCACGAATAATCCAAATATCTTCTTCTGTATTTACAATAAATTTTATTAAAATAAAATATTTTTGATTATCAAGGTGATTAATAATTACTTTTCCTCGTTTGTCATTCATCATATTAGTAACATTTCCAACTCTGAATGTTGACCATGCATGAACTGCACCATCGTCACGAAATTCCTTTTTTGCTTCACGAATACGTTCGATTACCATTAATGCCAGATCCTGCATCGAAGTACTAAGTTTATATTCTGATAGCCTGTCAAGGTCAAATCTAGCAGGGGAAGGTTCAATAACGGATAATTCCTCCATATAATTAAAACAAATATTTAAATTAAAATTTTATTATATATATATATATATAATGATTGAAACACAAAACAAATGTGCTTGGCTCAAAATTGGATATACTTCTACTTGTAATAAATCGTGTGTGAACAAATACTGCGGAAATCCTGCACAGAGTATCAAAAATGGAAGTACAGGACCAATACCGTGTGTGAAATGCGGTGTTGGAGTCAGAGGAAAAACTCAATTGTGTCTAAAATGTGGCGGAAAAAATATAGAGAACTAAAACGATATTATGACAAAAAAATAACACTGACTCTCCTATAAAGACAGAAGAAGATTATCTGGTTAGATTTCAAAATAATGATTTAGACAAATAATATTATATATATAATGGAGCAAAATGAGTTTGTGTCACATCCAATCTTTACCAATTATGAAGCATCTCGAGAAGGTGTAATCAGACACTGTAGATTGAAAAAACCAGTAGGTAGTGTTACTAATACTGGTTATCTTAGATTTACTGTTAATGGCAAGAAAAATTATTTATCAAGTAGATTCATATTCCAATGTTTTTTTGGAATAATCAAAGATGGATATGTGGTTGACCACATCAACGGCAATAAGCTTGATAACTCACTTGGAAATCTACGAATTACTACACAGAGTCAAAATTGTAAATCCGGAAACACTGGTGGCGCACGATTTGCAAGATCTGTTAAATCTGTAAATGTAGATGGTGAAGAAATTGTGTTCAAGTCAATTAATTCTGCTGCCAAATATTTTGACATAGTACCACAATCAGTACAACGTGTCGCAGAAAATATACAAAAATCTTCTTTTTCCAAAATATATAATCAGCGGATAGTATTTGAATATGTCTAACTCTCTATTCTTACAAAAACAAATAGTTCGACTCTGTTAATTTTCCCAAGGGTTTTGTTTAGCCATAATTACAGTCACTGACTCTGTCAGGGGTTCATCTTCATCGCTCTCAGCATTGACAGAATCAGATAGCATAATCTTTCTTAATTGCATTACACGATTATCCACAATCTTTTTTCTTTCGTACTCGTGAGACGGTTCGGATTTAATATTTTCGATAGAACGTGCAAGAGGTGCAAATAGCTTTATCTGATTGTCGTTTACCATGGCTAGTGATTCAAGCATAGCTTGATAAATTAATTTTATGAATCTGTAGTTTGAAGATAGTGTATATTTATTATCAAATTTTCTTTGTTGCAGTAATTCAAAATCGCACATAATTTTCTGAGGGTCGAGATTATCAGATATTTTTATTCCGTTATGTTTTAATGTTTTAATAGCACAGATAATATCATTAATGTTTTCTTGGTTCATTATATATATATATATATATATATATATATATATATATATATATATATATATATTTAATATAAAAAAAATATTAGCTCCCATGACTTTTTTTTTGTTTTGTCAGGGAGCTGTTTTGTTTGTGATATATGGTTATGAAATATATACAGATGGTTTATGATTTTGATTTTGAACTGCACAAACATAAACTTATCCTAATGATTGTATGGTTATGAAATATATACAGATGGTTTATGATTTTGGACTGCACAAACATAAACTTATCCTAATGATTGTATGAACATGAATATATACAAATGGTGATGACGGGGGAATCTTGTCTACGTCCAACAGATTTTGTACACTCTCCCCCCATACAAAACCCCGGGAGTGTAAAACGTACACCCCTCAAGGGTGTATGATAGGAGAGTGTATTTTGTCTGTTGTGGATATCGAGGAAATTCTCCGGGTTCCCCCAATTAGATAAGCATCAGTCGCAAATGCAAGATAATATCTTTAGCATTTTTGGAGACTCGAACACGCGAGAGTCTGTAGAGCTTCGATCTACGTCAAACCGTCTTACCATTTCGGCCATCGTTCTCTTATCAATAATATAGTTAAATTTAAGTATATATATATATATAATATTTACGCTGTCTCACAGAACTTGTATTACTAATAGAATGTAGAATTGTACTTCATTTTTTCAAAATTCATAAAATAATTTTGCACGCATAAAGTTATAGTTCGTTAAGGTAACAGACAGACGGACTAATATACGCTATACACGTACATACAACTGGGTTTGTACAGGTAACGTAGTAAGGGAAATAATCGTTCAATTTACTCCGCAGAGAGATAGCCGAGTTATCTCGCTTTATTATATATACAATTGCTTTAATCATAGAAAATTGATTATGTATTTACTCATCAGATTATGCCCTGATTAAATAATCAGACGTTCTACGAGCGTACATATAGGTTTATATTAAGAGATTCGTTCCTCGTGTCCAGAATTCTATTATTTTGGTCTGTAAGTTTGAAATTTATTCTTGTCAGAAATGGATTATGAACTCGCAGGTAAACGGGATTAATTGGTTCTGCCACAATTAGCCAGCCTGGTGGAACAATCGGGCTAAAACTGAATAATATGTACCCTTGCTCCGCAGTGCCACTGCGGTGGTTAGATTTAGAAAGATCTACCTGATAGCTACCTTCAATAACATCACATACCAGATTGACTGCAATTGTTGTTGTTATGTTTACAATGCCCGGTGATATATGTCTACCGGCACCAAAGGGGTTGTTATTGTGTTTTAATATAACCGGTGGTGGGGCTATTTTTCTCCACGATTCAATTACTCCCGGATAATATTCTTCAATAAGATCATTTAATGATTTCTTCATTTCAGCGTTATTTAAATCTGGTATAACAAATGTTTGTAAATCTTTTTCTGTTATTTTATAATGATCAAGAAATAATTGTTTAATACTTGATCTTGTGTAACCAATTCTACTAAGATCAGTCGCAACGTTTATAACACTTCGATTGGCGATGTATAAATCGAATAAGATACCATTTAAATGTTTTATTGACTCGATTATTTGCTGCTTTACACTTTCATTATAATGTTGTGATAATGAAATAAGTAAATTTCTTAAATCATTAAACGTTTTATCGTATTCAGGCTTAAGATCATCAAAAAATTCTTTAATAAATACTACATCAACAATATTTCGATCCATCCCTTCTGGTGTAACGATAGCATTAAATGCTGATCTAGTCATCTTGGGAATTCTTTTACCGTAAAAATCGGTAAAGTAATATATATCGTTGTTTGAATCAAATTCAAATGCTATATAATGCCATGGATAATTTTCTCCATATTCTGGTTCTTTAATGAATTTTTCTTCACTCGTTTTAAATTCTTCTAGTTTTGGTTCTGAAACTCCATTATAAACAGGTGCGACATCAAGCCATCCTAACACGGACCTAATCGAACTTTGATAAATATCTACGAGATAATCAGGAGAATTTATTTCAATAACCGCAGATAGTGTTGGTTCATAAACAGTAATCGCTATTTTAGATTCTTTCCCCGTGATAGATTTAATTCTGCGTTGGAACTCATCATTAATCTGTTCCATTTGATAACTGCCCGTTGAAATTCCAACAACCTGCCAGTCAGGTGTTCCATCCGGTTTATTTTTATTCGCAAATACCAGTGAATTATTTGGTTGTTGTCCACCAAACGGTTTTGATCTAATATTAGGCCAACTATAATAAACTCGTAATTGCGCTAATGCTATTTCCTTTGCTGGAATTGCAGTCGGAAAATTAACGCTAAATTCAGGATTGGTTGAACTTAATGATATCATAGTAGTTTTTGACGGCGTTGTATTAGCTACGATCTGCTGAAGTAATTGCGACTCTGACATTATTATTATCGTTATTATTTAATTCTCCATCTTTCCGTCACTAGAGAACGCATCGCGTTCCACTATGAATGCTTCATCGTAGGTTTGCATTATCGTTACGAACTCCTCATCGGATATTTTACCATCACCGAGATACGCTGAAATATACGAGCATAATTTAGTGTATGCGGCTGTTGCTGTGTGTAATTTCATTATATACTCGTTTAGTTTATCATTCGTACACGTAGATATTTTCTTAGCGATAATACTGAAAATACCTGCACATGTTGTTGCCGTTGAAACTATAATCGTTACAACTGCAGGGCTGTCATCGTTATCGTTGATAATAATAATCCACTTCCAGCAATAACAGCAGAAACCGAGTATACCATTATATCAATAACAACCATACGACGACGATATTTTTTTACCTTTATCGTGTAATCGTCGATGATATTTTTTAGTTTAGTTTGACACTCACATACTTGAGCGTATCTGTGACGTTGAACGTCGATAAATGACTCTTGATTCATTATATTTATCTAGGTAACTAATTGAGGAGTTTCAGCTACAAACTCAATACACCACCAATAAGTCGCTGCGGTTAATTTTTTATCATTCGCTATTAGCATAAACGTTTCTTCAGTATCTTTATTTAACACTATAGACACAATTCCAGAAAAATCATCGGTTGAATGACGCCATGGAAATGTGGTAAATATACTGAATTTTGCACTACTAAATACAGATAATCTGTATACACCAGTAACCTCTGCAGTGTGTTTAAAAGTGTTATTTTCCGGTGTCCATGTTGCCTTTCCTGATGCGACTGTGTACACGATATTAATGATCTGCTTGTGAGGAATTTTAACGAGATTAGTTTTTTGAATAATGTTAGGAATACCACTAATAATATCGTTGAGTCTTGCGTTAATGTCAGCGAGATTAATAATAACATTTGGTGGAGTTCCAAAAAAGTCATTAATACATCTGTGTACATTTCTACGAAAATTTAGAAATGTTTGTACGTGATTAAAATATTCAGTTCTAAATGAAGCAATTCCATCATTAATTGTCGTTAACGAAGTCGTTATTGGAATTTCCCTATCGTCGACGTATTTCTTCGTTGCAGCGTCAAAATCTGTTTCTGGTGTTCTGAGATTATTAATACCATTATTATTCATCTCGAGAAATGCACGCATTATACCACCGCGCACTGACACGTACTTGGATTCTTGATCATCGACGTATTTTTTTGTTGCTGCGTCTGTATCTGCGATTGGATCTCCAAGATACGTAATTTTTCTTCCTGACATAATAACATCACCGGTAAATACATTACCAGTTTTCTTAACATAATCGTTAACCGACTTACCGGAATCCTGTATTTTACCCTGATCAGTGAAAGTAACGACATTATTAACAACCGCGTTGGGAATTCGTACAAGAACATCTAGTAGTTGTATGTTACTCGTTTTTAATCGTCCTTGTTTGTCCTGAAAAACGACGACTTCATTTTGATCCACACTCGTTATATTTAATAAATCATCGATTTCATTTCTGAGCTGATCAATGGTTGCATATTTAGATAAATCGACCTTCTGAGCTCTACCTGAGGATCTTCCGTAAATATCTACCATTATATTTACTGATATCAGTTTAAGTACTATGACGTAGTGTAGTGAACGCGTGCACGACTTTATGAGGCGGTGCTGTTGATTTTGATACAGCATCAAGCATAGCGAGGGTTTCACGACCGCATATTGGAGGATCAGTTATTTTTTGTGTCGGTAGCGTTGAATACCAGATTGGAGTAGTATTATTGCTAACGTAATGAAGAAATTCTTTTGGTGGTGCTAATCCATACGAATCGAAATAAATAATTCCACGTGGATCAATTGCATATGCGACCCAGTGCGTGCCTGGGCCAGAATTTTTATCGAGATTAATGATACCGGTTTCATGTTGCATTGGTTTTTAGGTAATTGATCGCGCATAAAAACACCTCTGAAATTTTTTATTTTTAATTGCTTAGCAGCATTAAGTAAATCAAAATTGGACATGGGTGTTATTAGTAAACTGTCCCTGGTAATCTTATGCCTTTTCCGTACCAGTGTGGAGTCCCTGGCAATCTTAGACCCTTTCCTTTTTTTTTGATTCCTTTTCCGGTTGCTTTCTTTAACACCATTCCAGCAGCTGTTCCAACAGCACCTAGCGCAGCTGCCTTTGCAACAGCTGGTGCTGCAGCTGCTATTAATGCTGGTATTGCTGCGAGAAGTGGAAATATACCACCCGTTTTAGCGATGTCTTTGATGGCGCCCGCAGAAAGATTAAGTTTGACTCCTTTATTTGATTTTTTAGCGTCGTTGAAGTTTTTAAACTGACGCTCGGTCAACGATAGTTTATTTGCACCGGTCATTTGTTCTCGCTTTAGCGATATTTTTATTCCACAATTATTTTTGATGCTGATTGCAGCCTTTTAATCTGACCAGGAGTCAGACTCACACTAACGTGATGATATGACATTATTAATATTATGAACGATCTAATTACATGTTTAGAAAATATTTTACATATTTTCTACTGGAGCATCAATAACTCTCATTCGTCCACCAACACCTTCGAGTAACATCGATTTATCGCTGAGAATAACAGCAATTGCTCTGTAATTAGCAATAACTCCTCGAATCACACGATCTCGAAAATGAATATCTACAACAGATTGTCTGGTTAAATCTAAATGTTCTAGTGAAAAGTAATAAATCGGATACAGCGATGTAAAATCTAGCTGCGATATTTGTAAACCAGTATCAATATTTTGATCACGACCCATGAACGACATTAATCGATGATATGCACGTGCTACATGGTTTTGATCGAAATTCAGTAATATATCTTCGGATGGTTCTTGATGTCCATTTATCCTTAATGAAACCTCAGAAACGCCGAGTTTATCAAATATCATATTACTTTGTGTTTGATTATTTACTCGTGCAGTATTTTGAAGCGCAATAAATATATGTCGCGGTGCAGAAACACCTTGCTGTGATGCTATTTGCCACGTAAATAAACCATTAATATTACTCTGGATAACATCTGTGGTCATCGTTAACCATGATAACGTTGATTTACCACCTTGACTCATAAAAGATAGTAACCGGTCTTCTTCAGATATTGTTGGAGTCATCACTGGCATCCACAAGGAAAGTTTTGTTAGTATTACTTTACCATGAAGTGCTCTGGTTGCATTATCATCAACTCCCTCAACATGCCACATTGCATCATTATCATCGCCTTTTCGCACAAGTACAACCGTATGTTTGGCTCCAAAAATGACTTTTCTGACATTTCTGCAGAATCCAAAAATATGTGACAGTGGAATCGCGCATGAAAATGTTTTTCTATTACCTTTCAACATTGATCGACGCGCTGCAAATCCTAAGTTGAAATCTGGATTTGGAAAAGATAGATCTTCAATAGCAGCAGCAACAGGAGGAACAGCTCGATTATTGGGTTGTCGAGTAATCTGATTTCTATTGTCAGGGTGGTCAGAAGTATCTTTTGAGAACATCATTGATGGACCAGCTGATCTTGAGTAATCGTCGCTGTATCTCGCAAGACCAAGTATTGTTGTAGCAACATCAACGTCTTTCTGGATTGATTCAATATTTTTTCCGTCAATCATGTACGTAGCGCTATCAAATAACGCCATAATACCATTATTAACAAAACCAGTTATATCCCCAGCGGCGTATTCGGTATTATCTGTCTTTATAATTTCACCTTCAACTTCGATAAATGCTTCAGCGGGTAAGAAATATCTACTTGTATCCTGAACCTGTAATTCAATTCTCCCACGCTGATCTGGAATTCGTGCGTCGTAAGAATAATACTGATAATCGCGCACAGACTCATCTTTGAGAACTGGTGCATCCATGTCAAACGCGGGGTCAGATATGCGCTTAAACATCTTTATTATTATCGTCTTCGTCTAACTCGAAGACCACTTCCTGCTATCAGACTAGCGGTTATATTTTTTTCCTTTTCCGACATCGGGATATCAGCTAACTCCGCTAGTTTTTGATTAGCTGCTTGATTTATTATTTTACTGACATTTGCTGGCATCACTTCAGTGCTAGGTAATTTCACAGGTCGAGGTCGGTCTGCGTATTAATCGTGATAGTCTATCTTTAATTGCTGAAACGCTTTGCTAGCGAGATTACCAACAGCGCCTATACCTTTTTCACGAACAACATCAATAGCTTTCATTCCTAGTTGCTTTGCAATCGGTATTGCTTTTGGGGCTATCCTTCTAAACAGACCCTGAACAATATCACCTAATCCATCTCCGTAGGTCGTTTTGTATACAGGTAATCGAGAGTTTATTACCCTGACCATGGTAGGTCCACGTTGAGTACCATGCACGATCATTTTATTATTAACTGTTTTTATCACTAATTACATACTTAATCACTATAATAATCATAAGTGACATCGTCACTGATTTCATTAATAAGAGATCGATATACATTAATATCCATGATGCCGCCACTAAATAATCGTTTGCAAATATCAGCTGCTTCATTAATGATTTCTGGGGAATTATTACCAGCTCGTTTTCCTCCGATGAGAATTTCTAATCGATCGACATCAGCAAGAACGTTATTGGGACAAGTAATAAGACCACTTCCTAGACCACTTCCAGTCGCGCCAGGGGCTTCTTGAAATTCTTTTTCTTCTTCCTCTTCAACTTGTTCCGGTGGTTTCTTTTTACTTGGTTTCGGTGGTGTTTTTTGTGGTTCTGGATAAACACGAAGTGATTGCTCAAATGTTTTTGGTGCTTTTCGTTGTTCTCGTAATCGTTTTATTCTTTCTTGTTGTTCTTGTTTTCGTTGTTCTAGTTGTTGTATCTTTTGTTTTAGTCGTTGTACTCCTTGTGGTGATGATGGTGTCTTTGGTGATGATTCAAATTGTGGTGGTGGTAATTCAAATTGTGGTGGTGGTAATTCAAATTGTGGTGGTTGTGATGATTCAAATTGTGGTGGTGATCGTTTACCTTGTTCAACCTCTTCTATATATCTATGTATATCCTCATCAAATCTGTTAAAATTCATAATATCTTCATTAGATCTGATTTCTGGAATACCAGTAGCGACACGATATACATCTCTGATCCAATTGGCAGAGCTTAATGATTTAATATATTCTGGTTTTACATATTTTTTTCTTTCATAATATCCATGCGCGGCAATATCAAATAATTGGATTGGATCCCTGATAGCAGCAATACCTTCAGATGTAAATTTATCTATTATCTTAGTTCTGGTTCTTGGTGGTTGTGGTGGTGGTTGAGCTGCTTGTGGTGGTGGTTGAGCAGCTTGAATACGACCAGCAATATCAGCAGGTAATGTTTCAAGAGCTCGTTGTGTTGCCTCAGTTGCTGTAACAATTTTCTTTGTTGGTTCGACAATCGGTTTAAATAATTTTTCTGTACCCTCTGTAAATTCCACCTGAGACTCCTGACGCGATTGTAGTTGTTGTTTAACAGAATCACGAACGGGTAGATATTTTTTAATTGCCTCTAGTCGCTCTCGAGCTAATTTAGCTGAGTGTGGTTCTCCGATACTCATTATTGATAATATCTATATGGCTGTTTAATTTATAGCAGCAGAGAGGGTGAATGAAATACGCACGTGACCAGATTGTGAAAAAATCTGGTCAATTAAAGAAGTTTTCATTATTAGGCAAAAACTTCTTTTTTTTCAGGGAACCCTTAATTTTCAAAAATAAGGTCTCTACAAAGTTGTAGGGTCCACCCTCTCTGCTGCTCCGCGGGACCACTGTCTTGCTCTGCTGGGCAGGAGGTACTTGCATACGGCCTCTACCACACTATTGTTTTCACAGAGCCTGCTGTGTGGCGCGACCGAGTGCCCGACGGTATAACTGGGTGGGCAGACTGTGCTCGTTAGGCTTGGTAGGCAGCTAGTCTAAGAGAAAGAAAACTCTGACTCCAACATCTGGAAGATGGAGCTCGTTAGCCTTGTCTGGCTGTTCGCCTAGGATAAGGAAACTCTGTTTCTGAACCCACAAAGTGCCAAGGAGTGCTGGACAGTCATGGGGCGTGAAGACACTGCGTCCACGGACGCCCCGAGCATCCATCATCCATGCCCCAGGCATTGGATCATGACACCGCTGCCTTGTGAATATCCTCGGGAGAAGGAAATGCTACGGGAATAAACCCAGACAGAAAACAGGAGTGGAGACCCTAAGGAGGCTGGGTGTCAACTACGACTTCCTTCTGGCAACTGCTGCAGCCGAACTGGTGCCAAACGTCATCCTCAGCATTCTTTTGGACAACACCAGCAAGGACGAGAGTGGGATCCTGACGCCTGGGAAGCCCAGGATCTCCATACTCCACGTCCAGGCTTGCGCCGTGGAGAAGCCGCTCCAGCCTCGCTCCTGAGTGAGGAAACAACACCAAAGTTGGCAGTCTACGGGTTATAAGTCCCACCTGATTGGCGTAGGGAAGGGGCGAAGCGGGTCAGCTTCGACGGTGGGAGGGATCATCGCGTCCCACTGGCCGCCTACAGCCCGCCTCAAGCCGCGTAGCCCTCGGTCATTAAGGTGTTGGCCCGCCAACGCCTGCCTGCTGCAGTGGAAGCCTGGAGATAAGTGTGTTGCTCAGCATGACAAGCAGACGGAAACCAGACAAAACAAACAAGAAACCAACATTGAAGACTCCGGCTCTTCGATTCGCAAGCTGGAACGTGCGCGCCGTGTGCACATGCATTTTTGACGACCCCAAGGAGGTGGACGGCCATCATCGACAGAGATCTCACCAGACTAAATGTCAACATAGGTGCCCTCCAGGAAGCCAGGCTCGCCTCCACCGACTCCCTCAGAGAGGAAAGCTACACCTTCTGGGAGGTCGAGAACCTGAGGAGCCCCGCAAGCACGGAGTTGGCATCGCCATCAAAGAAACCTCCTGGCCTCGGTTGAACCTCCCTCAGGGGCACTGAGCATCTCTTATCCACCGCCTTGCCACTGCTGAATGTTCTGTCAACATCCTCAGCGTCTACACCTCCACCCTCACGTCTTAAGAAGACACAATGGTCAGCTGGACGAACAGATTAAAAGATGCCCTAAAGACGAGCCACTAGTCCTCCTCGGCGACTTTAATGCCAGAGTAGGTACGGACCACGAGTCATTGCCTACCTGCCTCGGACATCATGGTACTGGAAAGACCAACGAAAACGGTCAGAGACTACTGAAGCTGTGCACCTACCATTACATGTCCGTTACAAACACATTCTTCAAGTGCTAGCCACAACACAAAGTGTCATGGAAACACACCAGGTCTCATCTCTAGCAACACCTCGACTTGGTCATCACCAGGCGCTCAGCCCTGAACAGCGTCCTCTCCATTAGAAGCTACCACAGTGCAGACTGCGACTCTGACCACACCCTCGTGAGCAGCAGGGTGCGCATACAGCCACACACACTACACCGCTCGAAACCAAAAGGTCGTCCTCGCATCAACACTGCGCAGATGTCTATCACCTCCAAGGGGGATTGGGTATGTGTCCGCCCTGGACGAGGCTCTCCAGGACCTCCCTGAGAAGGAAGCCACAGCCAAGTGAAACGCCATGAAGGGTGCCATCTACAGCAAAGCCATGTCCACGTTTGGCAAGAAGGAACGGCCCAGCCAGGACTGGTTCAACGCACACCTTTCAAGAATGGAACCAATAATCGAGGACAAACGAAAAGCCTTCATAGCTTACAAAAAAGTGCCCCAATGAACGGACGCTTGCTGCCCTCAGAAGTGCCCGTAGCACCACCCAACGCATCGATAGACAGTGCGCGAACGAGTACTGTCAGCAAATGTGTGAAGGAATCCAGCTCATTCCCGAGTCTGGAAACATCCAAGGCATGTACAGTGGCATCAAGAAGGCCCTAGGCCCTACAGTGAAAGCGATCGCCCCCCACCCCTGAAATTTCTGACGGGATAGAAGATCACAGACCGTGAGCAACAGATGGCCTGATGGGTGGATCACTACTCAAAGATGTACTCCCGAGAAACGTCAGTCACCGATGCGGCCCTTAGCAGCATACAGGAACTCTCCAACATGGAGGAGCTCGACAAAGTGCCCACCTTAGAGGAGCTCATGAAAGCCATCGACTCCCTCCGAAACAACAAAGCACCAAGTAGCGACAGCATCCCGCCTGAATCCATCAAACTTGGGAAACCAACATTGCTCCATCCGCTGCATGAGCTACTCTTCCTCTGCTGGGAGGAAGGAGCTGCTCCCAAGACATGCGCGACGCCACCATTGTGACCCTCTACCAAAACAAGGGCGACCGCAGAGGGATCTCGCTCCTGAGCATCGCTGGCACAGTGTACGTCCGCATCCTCCTCAACAGGCTGCAGCTGCTGGCGGACCGTGTGTACCCGGAATCCCAGAGAGGCTTCAGAGCAGGCAGTCGACAACAAACATGACCTGCTCCCTCAGACAACTCCAAGAGAATATCAGAGAGGAAGGTCAGCCACATGACATAATGTTCATCGACCTCGCCAAGGCCTTCGACCTGGTCAGCAGGAAGGGCCTATTTGAACTTCTCAGAAAGATCGGCTGCCTCCCCCCCCCACCAAAAAAAAATAAAAAAATAAAAAAATAAAAACTCTTCAGCATGATAATCTCCTTCCATGCCGATATGAAGAGAAAGTCCTGTATGATGGATCGTCCTCAGACTCCTTCCCCATAAAGAGCGGAGTGAAGCAGTGCTGCTTGCTGGTACCAAATCTTTTCGGGATCTTCTTCTCCCTGATCCTGTCCACTGATGGCGTATATCTGCACACCAGGTCCGACGGGGGGCTGTTCAACCTGGCACGACTGCCCTCGAAGACCAAAGTGAGGTCAGTGATCATCAGGGAGATGCTCTTCGCTGACGACGCGGTTCTTGTGACCCACACCGAGGATGCCCTCCAGAGACTGTGAGACCCTTTCGCTAATGCCTGCAAGTAGTTCGGGATCACCATCAGCCTGAAAAGACAAACGTCAGCGCCCAAGATGTCCCCACTGCCTCCTCCATCAAAATCGACGGTGTCACCCTGGAAGGAGCCAACAACATTACTTACCTGGGGTCAACAATCAGCAAAACTCTCTCGCTCGATGTGGATCTAGACAGATGGCTTGAAAAGGCAAACACCATCATGGCCCGACTAACGAATAGGGTGTGGAAAAAACAACGCACTGACAGAGCACACCAAGATCCAAGTCTACCAGGCCTGCGTTCTCAGCACCATCCTATATGGAAGTGAGACCTGGAGCACCTACATGAAGAAAGAGCGCCGTCTCAACTCCTTCCATATAAGCTGCCTAAAACGCATCCTGAAAATCAGCTGTCAAGACGGCGTCCCACACAGCGAGATCCTGCAGCGTGCAAGTATCCCCAGCATGTACTCCCTGCTGAGCAAACACCGCCTTAAATGGCAGCGACACGTCCAATGCATGGAGGATGGTAGGCTGCCAAATCACATCCTATATGGACAGCTGGCCACTGGCACCAGAAGAGTCGACCGCCTATCACTCCGTTTCAAGCATGTGTGCAAGAGGGACATGAAGCAATGCGACATTTCACCCGACAGCTGGGAAGTGCAGGACGAGGCCGAGGCACATTGAGACTGAGAGTCCACAAGGGCATACAAGTCGCTGATGTGATGAGAGGCCACATGGCAACAGAGAAACTTCAGAGAAAGAAAAGTGCGGCAGCAACCTCAGGAACGCAGACTCCCAGTACGTCTGCACCAACTGCAATAGGGACTGTCACTCGCGCATCAGCCTGAAAAGCCACAGCAGACGATGCCAAAACCCCAGAGAGAGACAAGGGAGAGAGAGAGAATTATAATATAATAGAATATTAATTCTCTATAATTAATCCTATATACCTTGATTTGAGTCATAGGAATCCGGAATGACTGTGTAGATAAATGCAAATTAATTACTAGGTCGTCATTCGAGTGTGTCTGCTACTCACGAGTGCATATAAAACCGATTCAGACGCATCATCATATGGTGATGAATGCTTAGCCGTACCGGAATATGTGCTGATGTGTGCAGGCAATGCGATGGGTGCCGTTTGCCAGCGAACCTGGTTTCGCATCTCCGTAGAGTAAGAGTATGAATTAAACATTCTCTAACCTATATATATATATATATAAAGATCTACATATGCTGCACAAATATCAGACACACGCCCGTCTGAACATTTGTTTCATTTACTTCAAGATAACTGTCTAGTACATTTACTCCCGAGTTATAACGAATATTATCCTTTTAGGCGAAGGACTCGCTTATTGTTTCATTTATTTCCTTATAATAGCTACAAATTACAGGCTATTATATTTCTGGTATGAGTAAGACTCACTCTCTGACAAAAGGAAATCTCTGTCTAATCTGTTTGTTGTAGTGGACATGAGACACAAAGTTTTGTTTCCTGACCTGTAGTATTAAGTAATCAATGTATGTGAAAATTATTTTCTTTAATGGTAGTACTTGAAGGTCCAGAATGTGATGATCGTCATTATATTTCAGTGTTGTGTGCACTGATAATAGCAATATAGCCAGTTGTAACAGTGGTGGTGTTAGTGTTCGTAGCAGTAGCACCAGCGTAGGAAGTACTATTATTATTTGATATTTTTACACGACCAGCACCACCTTTATGATCATGAATATTAATATTCTATTCGTTTTAATTACTGGTGTTAAAGCGTGAATTATGCTATTTTCACCTAGCTGTTGTTTTGGTTACGGAACACATGGACGCATTCAAAGTGAGCATTGAGCATATGTAGAGAACGGTCAGGTGGATACCCAGCAGAAGTAGAAACCCGAGTTTTAGAAACATTAATTATTAATCATACAAAAGAATAACAAGTAATATATTTGATAATGGGTCTAAGAATGTAGCGCATAGCAAAATGTCTTGATGTATTACGCGCATGTAGTTTTCTTTATAGAAGCAACTCTTTAACTTCCGTATTAAATAGTACTGGCCTATGGCTGACATTCGATGTCAGCAAACAATAATTTGAAAAATTAAATTAATTCAACCTCCATGGTGGTTATAAAAAAAAAAAATATATATATATATAACGTTCGATGCGATCTGTAATGCATTTGCTTTCAGTTCAGTACAAAACGCGATTGAAGGTGAAACAATAATGATTACATCTGTGGAATGCTTATGTAACGATTTTGTTCTCCTCTTCTGTCCATCAAATTATAATGATCATAACCTATTAGAGTTTGAATTTCAAGCCGCCCATCTTAATTATGTCAAATTATGATTCATAAAGATTAGTATCAAACTAACCATTAGTTGACTATTAAGGGTAGACTATTAAAAAGGATGAACATAATCCACATCAGACGTATATGAACCTTAATCTAAATGTCAAATGGCAAAAACCTGACATGGTCAATTTCTCATTAAAATTCTGACAGAGTTTATCTCAATTACAACATTGGACAAAAGTCACCTTCCTTTTATGTCAGTCATGTTCACTACGCAGTTTACTAATTTCCACAGTTCAAAATCATCCAACCTCTAAAGCAAGCACTAGATTATCTTTTCAATTCATATGCCAACTGTATTATCTTTCTCCATTCTATATTCGCTCTAATGTAATTTAGATTGTATAATTCTGAATAACATTTCCACAGATCATAAAGTAGCAATCAAGAGAGGACTGATGAAAAATATTTTTCTAGAGATGAAAGTGAGTAATGGTATTTATGCGATGTGTTCTTACGTATGGAGGATGGATGCAAGTTATTGTCAGAAAGAAAGTGAATGAAAACACAGGATTCTGTATTACTAACGTGTTTGATGAGATTGTAAAATTAACTGTGCATGCACCATCCTACTCTTTACGACATTGATAGAATCGAAAGGAAGACAGAGAGTGAAAAGACAGAATTCGCTAGGTCAGTCGTGCAAATGTTACAAAGTCAAAGTATATGGGTACATAATTAAAACAAAAACGAACGTTGTGTTTGATGCTGGCCACTTTCGTGACTTTGTATTGACATAAATGAAACGTATTGAACCAAACATTTGCTATGTATATACAGGATAACATAACTATTTAGACAAAGTCTAAAGAGTAAACATGCAAGCAAATTGAACAATGAGACATACGGTAAAATACAGAAATATTTTGAGGCTGCAACCGCCATAAACAGAAATACAGCACATAGAGCTTGCTGCATTTCTGGCAGCCACAAAGTGAGGGTGGGGCAAAGACAAAAATGTCCAGCATCAAAGACAAGAAGATTAAATGGTGATCAATATTAAACTGATGAAATACTGTATTGCCGGGGCAGTAGAGCACCCTCGTTTGCCCCGTTAGTGGGGCAGTAGAGCACCCTCGTATGCCCCGGTAGTTACGATATATCCAGCCTGTTTGAAGGATGGGGAAGAAAACTTTAAAAAGGATTCGCGTACTTCATGAATGCTCTGTTGGTCTTCTGGAGCTGTTGGAGTACCCTCATACGCTCTTGGCGGTCGAAACGGCAGGCAGACACAGAATGGTCCAGGTCGAGTGTATGCACTCCCAACAAGTACGGTCGATGACCAGGGATCTAGGTCTGCGAAACCCACGAGACCTGAAAGAGACAGTAACACACACAGCAGAATGGCGATCTTAAATAAAATGACTGAAGTATTACAAAGCCGAGACCTTTTTGCCTAACCTAATGTATTTCTTGAATTCATCTGATCTCCAGCGGCCTAAATCCCGTATTTGGTTGTCACTGAAACTTTGTCTAGCTGCCTCACTGGCGGCGCCAATTCTGAAACTATGGGACTTAAATTGGTAAGAGTTCAAGCCACAAAAGCAAAGTGCTCTTCTAAGTTCAGTATTAAATTCTGCTCTAGAAACTGGTTGCTCATTTCGGTTCATGAAAAGTGGTCCTGGAGTATTACCCCTGACGGTCAGGTATGCTTGCAAATGAATTATCGGGCATATAGCAGGATTTTGTTGGGCAGCAACCTGCAAAACATATGCTTGTCCTGTGCCGTGTTTGAAGTGTCGAAAAGTGATTGTAAGAGGCTTGTGGGAAAAAGTTACTTGAGATAATTTTATCAAATTATCGTTCTGCTATGCAGTCGCTTGCATTGTAATCTCTCCTATTCTGAGGGAGGCATGGAAAGCCAATGTAAACATGACCGAATACATTGTACGCATAAATGGTTTGAGACGGTATGCATCATCGATACTGTAAGTTTATCCAGTACAACTTTGTCAATTGGCAAACGAACATCATGAGATTTACTTTTGTGGTAGAATTCTAGAAGTGTTATATTTTGATATGCCCATGTCTGATCCCAAATGCCATAGAAATAGTGCGTGCCTAGGACCGCACCATATCCTATTGAGGCAGAAGCATCTGTGTATAAGTTCAACGAGTCGGAAGTCATCCAAATGTCAGGTAAGAATAAGGATGTACCGTTAAAACCGCTTAAAAAGTTTTGCCAGGCCCTCAAGTCTTCTTTTACCTCTTTTGTTAGTCTAATGTGGTGATGCGGTTTTGAGATGCCAATTGTCAAGTTGATGAATCGCCTAAGAAAGGCTCGTCCCGGCAAAACAACTGCGCAAGCAAAATTAAGAGTACCTATGATGGATTGCAACTCCTTGACAGTAATTTTATTTCGAGCCAAATATAAATGTATGAGTTTATTAGATTTTTCTAGTTTGTCCGTGGGAAGGCGAACTTCCATTCTTACGGAATCCAATTCGCATCCGAGGTACGTCATGGTTGTGGACGGGGCAAATGTTTTATCCGCAGCCATAGGAACGCCTATGTCGGCACATACAGTCAGGAAGTGATCAAGCTTATGCTGGCATTGGACACGAGTTGAATCAAGTATCAAAATATCGTGCAAAATATGTGTCATGTGTGTTATAGATAACTTTGTGTTCGCTATCAATTGAAGGGAATTGCTAAAGGTCTCAAATATCTGACAAATGGAACTACAACCCATTGGTAAGCAGTTGTCAAAATAGTACCTGTTCCGCCACAAAAAGCCGAAGCAATGATATTGCCTTGGAGAAATAGGAAGAATACGGAAATCATTTGATATGTCTGTTTTGGCCTAAAACATCCCCTACCTAGCTGTTTTATACATGTGATGGCATTATCAATGCCTTCGTAGTGTATTGCTGATTGTTGAGTTGGAATTTCATCGTTAACCGAATCGCCCAGTGGGAAGGAAAGGTGATGAATTAGTCTGAAAGACCCAGGAGTTTTCATTTCGACTAGACCCAAAGGTGAAATGTGTAAAT
>JAECUM010005316.1:0-32027 GCA_016617855.1 Megalonaias nervosa
TCTCTGTCTGTCTGTCTGTCTGTCTGTCTCTCATCCTTTGGTTGGTTTGACTTAACTTTTACCATCATTCATAAGTCCAGAGATATTGTCGGAAAATCCTCTACGTTCGCCATTTCATAGATTTTAGCCCGTATCCTGCTACGATGGTCAAGAGAGAGAGAGAGAGAGAGAGAGAGAGAGAGAGAGAGAGAGAGAGAGAGTCCTTTGGACATTTTCATATTTAAATAATAATAATCGATTTTTTTAGAACATTATGGTATGTTTAAGAAAAAACTAAAAAACAAAAAAACTTAACATTAAATCTATCACATTATGTGTACCACGTAACCGAGGAATTTACTGGTTTGCAACATTGTATCATTGATAAACACTGTTGATAAATCCCAAGGAAAGTGCACACGTATCGTTACGACGAACCATATTCTTGTAGGTTACTTGGTGCAATTTCTATTTCAAGGTTTTAATCCAGCCCAAATTCCTTTTCTCTCTTATTCCACATTTCTGCGCAGTTTGTCCGTTATGCTTGAGAGGGGAGGGGAGAACAGAAAGCAGAAAGGATTGTGATGAAAATGTGTACCATATTAAATTCATTTAGAAAACGGGGATTATTAATACTTTTCATCATTATTTTCATACGTCACTAGTGACTAATTTGTGGAAATTGATCATTGATCTAGAATCAACTGCAGACGCTCGCGAGAATGTTTATATATGCGCATTATTGCGCCACGGGCGGATCACAATTTGATATACCAATAGTATTGGTATATCAAATTGCTTTATACCAACACTTTAAATGCATGTTATTTTTTAATGTATGTGGTATAAATATAGAATATATGTATAGTATGTAAGCTGTATCAATGATATATCACGAGATGTATAAATTTTTCATTAAAAGGAAACGAAGCTTGCTGAGTTTCCTTTTAATGAAAAATTTATACAACGAGTGGTGTATCATTGATACAGCGTACATACTGTACATATATTTTATTTATATCACATACAAATACATATATTTGCCCTTTGAACGGAGTTCAGATTTACTACAAGCAGCTGTGTATTGACCTAGTGAATAAACTCCTCATATCCCCGAGTGGGTCCGCTACAAAATGTAGTTCTATGCATTTAGTGGCTATTTACAATCACCTCTGCATATTGATAAATTGATTGTTTTCTTTTCTTGGTTTCTATTTTTCACCACATTGATTATATCAATATAATACACACTTATGATTTAAACATGAAAGATGGTTTTAATGATAAAAGTACAGTAGAGCACTATTTACACTGGGATAGCTACGTCATTCACATGAACGCCATTCACATACCGGCGCATGGAAATTAATGTGGAATAGAAACTCAGCCAACTGACGAACCAACAAGAGGTAATTAAAATATTTTAATATATTTACAGTTGATCTAAGTCATTATTCTGCTTTAGCAACAGTACAAACGACCATAACCCTCTCTCTCTCTCTCTCTCTCTCTCTCTCTCTCATCCTTTGGTCGGTTTGACTTAACTTTTACCATCATTTGTAAGTCCAGAGATATCGTGGGATGACGCAAAATAAAATCTTCTACGTTCGTCAATTCATAGAATTTAGCCCGTATCTTGCTACTATGGTCAAGATCAATCAATCGATCGATCAATCGATCGAGAGAGAGAGAGAGAGAGGCCTTTGGACATTTTCATATTTAAATAATAATAATCGATTTTTTTAGAACATTATGGTATGTTTAAGAAAAAACTAAAAAACAAAAAAACTTAACATTAAATCTATCACATTATGTGTACCACGTAACCGAGGAATTTACTGGTTTGCAACATTGTATCATTGATAAACACTGTTGATAAATCCCAAGAAAAGTGCACACGTATCGTTACGACGAACCATATTCTTGTAGGTTACTTGGTGTAATTTCTATTTCAAGGTTTTAATCCAGCCCAAATTCCTTTTTTCTCTCATTCCACATTTCTGCGCAGTTTGTCCGTTATGCTTGAGAGGGGAGGGGAGAACAGAAAGCAGAAAGGATTGTGATGAAAATGTGTACCATATTAAATTCATTTAGAAAACGGGGATTATTAATACCTTTCATCATTATTTTTCATACGTCACTAGTGACTAATTTGTGGAAATTGATCATTGATCTAGAATCAACTGCAGACGCTCGCGAGAACGTTTATATATGCGTATTATTGCGCCATGAGCGGATCACAATTTGATATACCAATAGTATTGGTATATCAAATTGCTTTATACCAACACTTTAAATGTATGTTATTTTTTAATTTATGTGGTATATATATATATATATATATATATATATATATATATATATATATATATATATATATATATATATACACACACGTCTGCTAAAACATAATCTATTATTGTGGCCGAGTTGCCCTGGATACATATAAATTTCAGTATCCCTTTATTTGATCTACCATTCCAGACATTTGGCGTAGTTGTAGAAGTTTTTCTCCATAGTGATTTATCTCCCTTACGTCTTGAATAGCCCGATCATACATTACTTCCTCTTTTATATAATTAAAGTCTTGAAGTTGGTCAGTAATACAATCATATTTGATAATAATAATAATAATAATAATAATAATAATAATAATAATAATAATAATAATAATAATAAAGCAGCTGTTATATTGACAAAAAGAATTCAAGTTCGTGATGTCGTAGGCAAAAGGGAATGCCCCCCCCCACTGCAAGAAAAGACCAGCTAAATACCGTCAATACAGGTAATTAATAGTAGTAGTAGTAGTAGTAGTAGTAGTAATAATAATAATAATAATAATAATAATAATAATAATAATATATGAACAAACTTGGGAGAGTTGACAAAGTTGCTTCTTCAAAACAATGAACTAGATCTACACTTAAATCAAAACACTTATAGATAAAAATTGATCTAATCTACACTGAAATCAAAACCCCTATAGATAAAAACTGATCTATATCTGCACTGAAACCAAAGCCACTACAGACAACAATGATCTAAATCTCCACTGACAGCAAAGCCCCTACTGACAACAATGACCTAGATCTACAATGAAATCATAACCTCTATAGAAAACAATGATATAAATCTACACTGATATCAAAGCCCCTATAGACAACAATGATTTAAATCTACACTGATATCAAAGCCCCTATAGACAACGATGATCTAAATCTACAGTGATATCAAAACCCCTATAGACAACAATGATATAAATCTACACATAAATCAAAGCCCCTATAGACAACAATGATATAAATCTACACTTAAATCAAAACCTCTATAGAAAATAATGATATAAATCTACACTGATATCAAAGCCCCTACAGACAACAATGATCTAAATCTACACTGATATCAAAGCCCCTACAGACAACAATGATCTAAATCTACACTGATATCAAAGCCCCTATAGACAACAATGATATAAATCTACACTTAAATCAAAGCCCCTATAGACAACAATGATATAAATCTACACTTAAATCAAAGCCCCTATAGACAACAATGATATAAATCTGCGCTGAAATCAAAACCCCTATAGACAACAATGATTTAAATCTACACTGAAATCAAAGCTAACATAGAGAACAATGATGCAGATCTACACTGATATATATGCCATCAGAGACAACAATGATGCAGATCTACACTGACATCAATGCCATCAGAGACAACAATGATGCAGATTTACACTGATATAAAAGCCCCTATAGACAACAATGATCTAGATCGACAGTGAAATCAAAGCCCCTATAAACAACAATGATCTAGATTGACAGTGAAATCAAAGCTCCTATAGACAACAATGATCTCTATCTACATTGATATCAAAGCCTCTATAGACAACAATGATCTCTATCTACATTGATATCAAAGCCCCTATAGACAACAATGATCTAGATCGACAGTGAAATCAAAGCCCCTATAGACAACAATGATCTCTATCTACATTGATATCAAAGCCTCTATAGACAACAATGATCTCTATCTACATTGATATCAAAGTCCCTATAGACAACAATGATCTAAATCTACACTGAAATCACAGCAATTATAGACAACAATGATCTAGATCGACAGTGAAATCAAAACCCATATTGACAACAATGCTCTACATCTATACTAAGGTCAAGGCTATCATAGACAACAAGGATCTAGATCTGAACTGAAACCATGATCTACACTTAAATCAATGTAATTATAAAAAAAACAATGTTCTAGATCTACACTGGAATCACAGCAATTACTGACAACAATGATCTAGATCTATAATGAAATCATACCAACTGTAAACAACAATGATCTAAGTATATACTGAGATCAAAGCCATCAAAAATGATCTAGATCTAAACTGAAATCACAGACGTTACAGATAACAATGATCTAGATCGATACTGACATCAAGGCCCTTACAGCTAAGAATGATATTGATCGATACTGACATCAAGGCCCTTACAGATAACAATGATGTAGATCGATACTGACATCAAGGCCCCTTACAGCTAAGAATGATATTGATCGATACTGACATCAAGGCCCTTACAGATAACAATGATGTTGATCGATACTGACATCAAGGCCCTTATAGACAACAATGATCTAGACTGATACTGACATCAAGGCCCTTACAGACAACAATGATCTAGATTGATACTGACATCAAGGCCCTTACAGACAACAATGATATTGATCTATACTGACATCAAAGACATCATAAACAATGATCTGGATCTACAGTGAAATCAAAATCCGTACTGACAACAATGATCTAGATGTACACTGAAATCAAAGCCTCTATATAACAGTAATGATCTAGATTTACGCTGATATCACAGCCCTTACAGAAAACAATGGCCGAAATCTACACTACTGCAACTATAGTATGATTAGTAAAGCAAATATTCACCGCAAATGGCAAAGTAAACTTTGGTGGGGGAGGGTTAAGGTAAAGAAGTAGCGTTATAGACATGGCTACGAAGTCACAAATGTGAAATTATAATTAGAGATAATAGACGGTCAAACTTACACCAGCTTTATCTCCGAAGCCACTGTATTTGGTTTAATATTTCTGAATTCGTGCTTATGGTAATAGTTCTCTTTGATCTTGTACGGCGTGCTAGATATATTGGCACCAAAATCGTCTCCAAGTTCGTGGTCCTGGTTTTTGTGCTGCACACGTAAGCTTGTATTGTCTGTGTCGTCTGCCTATAGCAAAGAAGATAGCAACATCATTAAAATTACCTTCTCACATACATTTGGTTTGAAATGAAGAAGAAAAATGATGATGATGGTGATGATGATGATGATGATGATGATGATGATCATCATCATCATCATCATCCTGGTCATGATAAGAAGAAGAAACAGAACAAGAACAAGAAGGAGGAGGAGGTCTTCTAAGTGGCAGCAGAAGATCTGGTACTCATAATTAGCAAGGTGAAAGCAAGTGTACATGATGAAGGATGGTTATGGAAATCACATGTTCAGTAAATGCAACAATCGAATCCAATATGACTGCAGAAGTCGACACAAAAAGTATCCCTAGTCTGTACCACGGCAGCTGTTATCTGGCATCTGTGTAACAACGTGAATTTCAGCTATTGAATAAAACGATATGATCAAATGGCAGAAAAAGTGGCTGAGAAAAGCATGGTCAACATTCTAACCTGCAGACTATTCAAAGGATACAGCACAGGAGGTCACAAAATGTACTGGCAGACGAGGAGAGGAGCTTCATCGATACTATAAAAACAACAGTACTATGGGTTCTCAAGGGAAAAAAAAACAAAATGAAGTGAAATGAACAGAGAAAAACTTGGAAACTTCAGAAACAGATTGCATCAGTTATGTTGGGGGCACTCGAGGCAATATCAGGAAATGGTCTGAACATGCTAGGAAAACCTTTAATGCTGGGCCTACCATAGCCTTAGAAAGCTAGGAAAACCCCTAATGCCAGAATTGCGATACACTGAAGATGCGAGGAAAAGCCCTAATGCCGGACACTCATGGGATCAGCAATGCTATAGCAGAAAGTTATTGTCATCTAAGGCCTGTATAGTCTTCCGATCTCAAATAAAGGGTGCCCACCCAAAATTGCAAAATTAAGGGACTACTACTACTGCTACTAATAATAATAATAAGAAGCAGAAGAATCTCTTAACACTGCACTCGAGACCAAGAGCCACAGAAGAGATCCTACTTAAACGCTATCAAAGTATTCATTCAAAAAATAACTCATTCAAAAAATACAAACAAGTAAAAATTCAATGACACATACCAAAAGTGCAGAAAAGTGTACATGGTTGATTTTAAAATGGTGTCATGTAAAATGACCAAATGGTTTTGAAACTGTACTCATAGCTATCGTTGTCAAAATACATCCCAAAAAGTACGATTTTATCTGGGGAACTAGCTTTTAGACACTGTGGTCCATAAATAAACAAATGCTTAAATTAAAGTACCTCCCATTCGCGTAGTCCTTATAAAAATAGTATTCGAAGGAGACGTTAATGACAGAAGTAAGTCAATAACTACATGAATCGTTCTTGCCATAGTTGTCGAAGCTAGCAAGGATTGATTCTATGGTAAGGAATACTTGTCACAGTGAGACATTGTTTGGAATACTAGTCATAGCGCTTCACTGTTTGGCTTGTCACGGTGATTCATTGCTTGGTAAGGCATACTAGTCACAGCGATTTATTGTTTGGCTTGCTAGTCACAGCGATTCATTATTTAGTAAAGAAATACTAGTCACAGCGATTCACTGTTTGACATACTAGTCACAGTGATTCATTGTTTGGTAAAAGGCATACTAGTCGCAGCAATTCATTGTTTGGCATAGTAGTCACGGCCATTGTTTTTAAATAAATGCTAGTCACAGCGATTCATTGATTGGTAAGGGAATACTAGTCGCAGAAATTCATTGTTTGGTAAAGGCATATTATTTACCGCATTTCATTGTTTGGTATACTAGTCATAGCGATTCATTGTTTGGTAAAGACGTAGAAGTCATTGCGATTCGTAGTTTGGTAAAGAAACACTAGTCACATCAATTCAATATTTGGTAAAGGAATAATAGTTAAAACGATTAATTGTTGGTAAAGAAGTACTAGTCATAGCGATTCATAAAGGCCTACAAGTTACAGCGACTCGCTTGTTGGTAAAACGATACTAGTCACAGCGATTCATTGTTTGGTGAAGGCTTACAAGTCACAGTGATTCATGTTTTGGTAAAGGAATACTAGTCACCACGATTCATTGTTTGGCAAAGGAATACTAGACACAGCAATTCATTGTTTGGTAAAGGAATACAAGTTACAACAATTCATTGTTTGGTGAAGGAATACAAGTCATAAGAATTAATTGTTATGTAAAGAATGTTAGTCACAGCGATCCATTGTCTGGCATACTAGTCACATCCATTCATATTTGGTAAAGACGTACAAGTCACAGTGATTCACTATTTGATAAAGGAATCCTAGTCACAGCGATTCATTGTTTGGAAAAAATATTGTTTACAACGGTTTATTGTTTGGCAAAGGAATACTAGTCACATCCCTGGCAAAACATTATTATTCTGAAATAACAAACTTACAGAATGAAGACTGCAGGAGAAGAATTTCTTCAAGCGTTCACTGTATACATATGGTTTGTATCCCAATTTACTGTAGTGTTTCAGGTATATTGGGTCAATAATTGCCGTTAGATTATTTAACACCTGAACTGTGATCTGCGTAGCCTCTATTGCATCTGGCTCCAGATCATCTTCACCATCTCCCTGATCATCATTAGAAGGTATTGTAGACAATGACCGTCTGGGAGTGTTGAATTCAGATGAATCCATCATTGAGTCTCCGACATCGGTTTGGCTTTGTCGATGATGCTGTTGCCTCGAGTAGATTAGCTCTTCTATTTGAAAGTAATTTAATTCTTCCTCAACAGAAATGTCAATAGAGTAGCTCTCGCACCTGTCCTGACTTTCCATTGATTTTCATATACGATTAATGTCGCACTGGAGAGGATATTATATCACCCTGGAAATGAATATTGCGAGAAATACTGAATGAAATGCAGAGTTAAGATTCAATACATCTCAAATACCTCTTAAACGCTCGAATTTCAATGAGTGCTAGTATGTAAAAGTTTGTGAGTTAAAGAAACGATTTTGCAAAAATATCTGCATAATGATATTTTATACAATAAAACCAAGTAGATGGCCCACATTTATAAAACGTCTCAATTTGAGGTAGAAATCTGCTCAAAATGTGCACGCCAACTGGCAAGTCCAGACTGGTTTTCTCAAGCTTGTAACAGAGGCATATATGTACTCCTTAAATACATAGGTACCCAATGCTTGTAACAGAGACAATTATGTACTCCTTAAATACACAGGTACTCAATGCAAGCCTGTAACAGGCAATAATGTACTCCTTAACTACACAGGTACTCAATGCAAGCTTGTAACAAACAATTGTGTACTACTTAAAAAGGTACACAATGCAAGCATGTAACAAGAGGCAATTATGTACTACTTAAATACATAGGCACTCAATCCAAGATGGTAACAGAGGCAAGAATATTACTCCTTAAATACACCGTTAATTAGTGCAAGCTTGTAACAGAGGCAATAATGTACTTACAATGAGAAGACCAGACCTGTCCTTGGAACCAACGTCAACATCGAGTGCAGCATCCGGTTACACAAAGCCCCCAGGGTTTAATGACTCCTTTTGAACAGCAATACAACGACAATTGCTTACCAAAAGTGAACAGATTCTTCACAAAACTCGTTTTATCTTTTGACTATACAGAGAGAATATTGGGCTTCTAAGTGCCCTGTTTTTGATCAAACCTAATAGCCAATGTGCACGAGATAATCGGTTTTTTCACCGCCGGCACTTTGTACTTGTGGCAGTATGCGAATCGAACACAGTATTTTCAAATGGCTAAAAACTATGCACCCCTAGATAACGCTGTCCGTGGCAACAATGCCCATTTGCATTTGTCTCGTATATTACAAGACGTATAGTGGTATACACAATTGCGTGACACACACACACACACACACACACACACACACACACATATATATATATATATATATATATATATATATATATATATATATATATATATATATATTAGGATGTGGAGAGTTAAAAAAATAATTATTTTCCTCACTTTTCCAACACACAACTCAATAGTGAACAGACCTGAAAGATGGAGGATCATGGACACTTCTCTTTTTGTACACTGGAATTGCCTTTGGAGTTTTACATAAGGTTGTAAACATTTTTTTTAACAAGAGATATAATCAATGGAATTTAGAGTTGTTTTAACAATGGATGAGACCATTTCTTTGCAATAGTTACCTATTTTATCAACACCACCTGTTTTGTATGTGGGCAAGGTGTTTACTATATAAACAATATCTAGTTGTGATTGTATTATATTAGAAAGTTTGTTATTAGTTCTCAGGTATATATTTGTTAGTGTGGCACTAGCAGCGAGAAGAGACTTTAGAAATTCTGCTTCTTTAAAATCTGATATACCGCAGATAACGGTCCTTTGCCATTTGAAATACTTGTGATAAGGAAGGTGTTAGATAAATATAAAACAGGACACAGTCTCGAAACTGGAGAAACCGTTCACTCCTTAATGGTGTTCGTGTTAACAGTGTCACTTTTCAGTACTCTAGATGTATTTTTTTTTTTTAAAAGTGTGTTTTCAAATAGTTATCATGCAACTTTACGAGTTGGACATATTAAAAGTTAAGATAACAAGAATGCCCAAATGTTTAGATGTTCGTCTGGTTGGAGAGTGTTACTCTCGGCCTCGGTCACTAGTATTTTCAAGACTGCAGCTGTAGTGATACATTTTCGCACAAAAAGCGAAGATATCAGCAGATATTTACATAAGTATGTGATTACTTTCAGCAAGAAAATGCCACGCTGACAACCGGAACCTTACAAACTATGGCCAGTCAAAAAGACAAGGATCGCTTAGTTTTGCTCTTGACATCTTGAGGGAATCACTTTCCTTTCAAAACAATGTTATTTCGTAAGCTTTTCTCCCCCTCCCCCATTTTATGATGTATATTCTTAATTAACAAATTAATGGAAAATCGCAGTTTCATGTAGCAAACACCATACAAACAGGTGATCGGTAAAATTAGCGTGACTCTAATAAATACTGGAAAGCAAGTCTTGCTCGATATATGAAAGTTAGTATTGATTATTGATCTGTTCCAGTATATGTATCGTAACAAGCCAATCCAAGGGGATTACTTGTTCTGACCGAGCGATGTCAAACCCTGACGCGATTCCGCTAGAAGGTAAAAGTTTCCCCTAATTCCAAAGACTTCAATACAACTACTTTTGTAAACTGGAAAGTCCAGCGTGTTCATTTTATAAATAATTGTACTCTAATTAATACATGACCATAAATCTCACAACTTCCCAATTGTCTATCAACAGCACAACTTCATGGTTTCTCTTCATTAACTTTTCGTAACGTATCGTCAGCATTTCACGCCTAAAGCTATACTACTCTGCCAACTAATACAGGGAACTATTTTTATTACGCCACCTTAGGCCAATTAAATCACGGTTTTAAGCCACATTTTGCCTGTATCGTTGCATCAAATTTGCCACCATGATAACAATAAACGGTACCTGACGACGACGGAATAGTCCCTTCTCGTTTATTCATTGTGCAATTTACCAGTCTCCAGTCATAAATACTGCACCTGGAGTCACACAACCAATGTACACCACTAGATTTTAATGGGGACTATTGAACTTCATGGACACATACATGCGGCTCTGATCTGAATTCAACAAAAGTCAACCATTGCATCAAGGAAACTCACCAACAATTCACTCCGTGACGTTTGCTCCTAGTAATTGGCTAATTATTTCGGGCTGAGGAATATATTCCCATCACCGACATCCCATAATCAAACAAGTAATCACAAAAAATAATAATTCCTTAAAACGGAGCGCTATAAACAAAAAATGCGCATGCTCCAAATGTATTGCAGTATTGTTTCAAAATTTCGAATTTTACGCCTTATTGGTTTGAATTCTAGAAATACAATGACAACCTAGCGGTTATTGATCTACAAAATGATGAGCAAGAGCGACATCTATTTCTGAATATAAACAATGTAACCGTAAATTATATCTCGGATAATTGGTTGACTTTTTATTAATAATAACCATAAGAATGATTTATAATACCAACAACAGAGAGAAATTCCATCAAAAGTTGCAATCATAGGCGTGTTAATGAATAATGAACGAAATAAAAAAATATGGACTCTAAACAGATACTGGTTTTATTTTATTTTACTTGCGTGTTGGTTCCAGTTTGGAGCCTTCTTGATTTAAGCCGCTTGATTCAGTCTTCTAAGGTGGTGTGTCGAGTAAGACTCCTTTTCTTTCCTGGTTTCGAAACTACAGTTGCAGTTGTGGGCCACTGAAAGTATGTCCTGCTATTTAGCTTCTGTCCAACTTATTTGTCATCCATTCAAATCTGCGAAGATTGATCTTTTACTTTTGTGTAGTGCTTCGGTTTCTGCGACATACTGAAAGCTGCAAATCTTGCATATGATGAGAAGAATTACATTTCTTAGTTTTGAATGTTTGGTTTTGGACCATGTATATTCAGTTTTACCCTCGTTACTGTGATAGAGAATGTGGGCTATGAGTTACATGTACGTATCGTGTACATTTATTTTACTCCACATTTTCATTCAATCTGTTTGAGGTCTTGCCAATAATACAAGGTTTGATATTAATCTGCAGGTCTTTAGTGACTGTTTGTTTCTTGCAAATGATCATAGAGAGTGTGATGGATCTAATGAGAAAGTGATGCACTGGCTTCGTTGCGTAAGTTTGAATATTTTTCACCACTGAGCCAATATTTCAGTAGTCAGAAGAAGATAAAAATGTCAAAGATAAAAAAAGATGCAGATAGATAGATCTAGCTGTAAGAGGGAAATAAATATAAATCATATGGGGGAAAAACAGTTCCTTGAAGTGCATTCTCTACTGTGAATTAAATTTCAAATAATCCTAGAATTTCTAAAACAAGTACTAATGATTAAAGTTCTGAATAAATTTTAGTGGTATTCCAAAATAAATTCAGGGCTGGAAGTGTTGATGTGCCTGCAATGGCCTGTATCGTAGTGATGTTCCAAAAGTCATTTGTTTAATCACAATACTACAATATAAGAATATATCCTTACTTGAATTTCAAAAAGAATCCAAGACTCTATTCCCAATAATTTTATTCTTTGAGTATGCTGTATTTCCAGAGATAAATAACTTGAATTAAAGAATCTGAATAAATAAATTTCAGCCCAAATGATATACTGGACAAAGCAATAATACATATGATCCTGCTCAGATCTTACAGCACGAATGAATAATTTCTAGAGAAACAAGATTATATAGTCCTCTACTTGACATCAGGCCACAATTAGCATTTCTTAAAAAAAACTATTACCTAATGGAAAATTTCATTCAGGAAGTTATAATTAGAAGGTCTGTAACTTAAATTATAATATGTGGTAAACAACAGTTAGACCTAGAATTTCATGGGGAATTTCCTATGTTCTGGACTCAGATGGAGATAAACATGCTGTTTACAAAAACAAAATCAGTAATTCAGGACAGGTAGAAAATGAACTTTATTTTGTCAAGGTCAAGTCCAAAATACAATTATCCATATCATATAATGAATAAAAAAAAACTAACAATGCAAATTAAATGTACATAACATCTGACTGATTTGAAGTCAGTGATACTGACTTACGTTATTACACTATAACAGATTGTGAATACCATTAATTGTACAAACTAGGTATGTTGTTAGAAGCTGCTGGCAAGGGGTTTTCCCGTGATCTTTTTATAGAAACTGTTACAAGGGTTTTCCCCAGGATCTTTCATAGAAACTGCTACTTCTGACAATGTACCAATTTCTTAAAGTCCACATTAATTTCGAAAAATTGACTTTAGCGAACTAAGAATCTTGGAACATGTAAAAATGTCTGGAATACGTTTGATAGTCAGCTTTCACGGGATTGGAGTCAAGGATTCGGGTCATTTCTAATAGACTATTGGTACATGCGATAACATGAACAGATGCAAATCAAACTTGGCCACACCTTCAATTGCCTGGCATTAGAACAAGATATAATATAAGGGCGATAATCAGTACTCTGAGACACTGAATGATGATTGCTTCAAAACGAAAGATCCTAAACTGGGGTGGTGGATGTTCAACTGAGTACCTTGTTAACTGTGTAACACAAACAAACGTGATCTGTTTATGGGTAGGCCCGTAGTTCCTATTCCGTTACTAATTAAAAAACCCCAAAGAGTTTCTGTATATTTACTTTTTCATTTTTATCCTCCATTTTATCCTCCTGCATCAGCAATCAACGAGTGAGGCACTTGTCACTGTGAATGATTCTGAAGTGACCTCAGACCAGAGAGTTCTGAAAAGAAGTTCCTATTACCACGGCAAGTGAGAAATATGGTGATCGTCGGTAGCATGATATAAACGTATAAGAAAATTAGGAAATATTTTAATAAATCTAAGGCAAATGCTATTTATATTTAGACTCTATTTTAAGCATTGCTAGATTTTTGTTGATTACATGTTTGATTGTGGGGAGTCGTCTCAAGGTAATATTTCTCAGCCCGAGTAATTAGCCAGTTTCCACGGGCAAACGTTTCTCAGCCCGAGTAATTAGCCAGTTTCCACGGGCAAGCGTCACGGAGTACAGTATTGATGAGATTTTATGACGGCTTGGTTTAGTTTCGTAGTTGACTTCATGTCAGAGACGGATAAAAAGGTCCTTCAGCCAAGCAGTTCCTATTTATGTCTAAAGGTGTTGATTGGTTGTGTATTTCCATGTAAACTACTTGTGATAGGGACCGATATTTTGTACAATGGAATAATTGAGAAGAGGTTGTTCCGTTATCAGGAGACGCCTTTCATTCTTGCTATGAAGGTAAATATAGTGGAGGGATACTGGTGAAGTGTGGTTCAAAATTGTGGTTGACTGACTCGGGGTTGGAATCGGAAAATAGTTCCCTGCACTGGGGTTTTGAGTTGTGGTTTCTATTTTATGATATCTAAGTACTGACGCTAATCTACGGAATCCTAACAAGGATAAACCAGGCAGCTGTGAAGTTGCCATGCAATTGTGAAGTTGTGATGCAAATATGAAGTTAAGATATTTTGTGTAGTGGAAAATTAATCTTAGCATGTTATTAGAACTTCCAGTTCACAACGATTATTGTCTAGAAGTCCTTGGAATAGGGGAAAACAAGGGACTTCCAACGTAGAATTCACGCTAGTGTTTGATTCACTCGGTAGAGAGACCCTTTGCGTGTAATTATATTATGTACATGCAACACAATTAATACAACTTTTCAAAATTAAATTCCCCTGAGAGGCCAGAGTCCCGTCATGTTAAATTCCATCCATAATGATAAATCTACGACGTAACGTTAACTACACTGGAGAACAGGGAACCCCGTCATGTTAAATTCCATCCATAATGTTAAAACTAAGGCGTAACGTTAGTTACGTTAGAGGCCAGGGCACCGAGTAATGTTAAATTCCATCCATAATGTTCAACCTTCGGCGTGATGTTAACTATGTTAGAGGCCAGAGAACCCAACTATATGTATGATAAACTTCCATTAGAGGTCAAAGTGATATTTTTAAAAATTTTGACTAGCTTTCTGATTCCCTCCCTCAATCTTTCTCTCCCCTCTTTCTCTAGTATGTCAATCTAAAGTTGCACCAATAACATTTCGATCAAAAGCATCACGAAACATAAACTAATATTGGAGGAACCATTGTTGCAACCTTACATAAATAAATTTTATCCTCATCACGCTAAATTTCAGCAAAACACTCAAGGCCTAGATCAAAAATAATAATTTCTCGTATTCTCTTCGCATCAAGTGAACCGACTACCACTTTATCCGAGGTTAGTGTGTTACTAATAATCTACGGTGGCTTTTCTCAAATTTGTATCAAAACTGATGAATTAAAATTCGATCAAGTAGAGAATTTCAACATCACGAATGTAAAAAGACCTGTTGTTAAAATCCATAAAAGACAAGACATTTACCTTTACCTTCAGTTACAAAATTCAGAGTAACTCTGAATTTCCCTCGGACTTTATGAATACCGATAGGAAAGAATGATGCACTCCTAACTTAAACTGTCAAAAGAATTGTTGGTACACTTAAATGAGGAAATAAAATCTATGGTACAAACAAAGTCTGGTATACCAGTCGAACGAAACACCGTCATAGGAAATTATGTATTGTTACGTATATGTAATTTAATTGCTTGTGTGTTAGTTTTAAATTTTTTTATTTTTTATTTTTATTTTCATTACGTGTTATTGTAACAATTCTGAAAATTCAGTTCTCTGTTTTGACCTAATAAACACGCAGTCTATTGGTATATTATATTTTTAGCTGACCTAGTTCCTGACCTTGGCTCTGAATTTGTAAACACTGAGTGAAAATCATTGGTCGTAACCAAGGTCATTCTTGGCTTGCGTCAGCTCAGTTGTAAACAAACTTTTTTTAAAATTCATTTCCAGTGTGGGAATCATTGATTCTTAGCTAAGGCTACACTAGCCTACGTGCTAATTGACATATTATTTTACTGCGTTGTTCGGGCTAAGTGACCACGTGACCCCACCATGTGATCAAAAATTGAGGGTTAAAACAGATGTTTTCAGTGTTTTCAGTCAGTCGTATTTTACATCTTTAGAGCTCAAGCTGTTTTTTTTTTAATGTTGATGCCAGTTTGAGTTAGAATTCTTCTATTTTTTTGGATTTAATAATTTATATTCCCTGGAAAATACAAGTGCTCAGAAAAATTCTTGGACAAAGACGTTTAGTGGAAATTATTCGGAATTTTAAAGCCGGAATATTATTCTTGATTCATAAAATTCAACAAGGAACTGTTGACACATCAACACTGAACAGGATATAGAGGACGTCATCGTCTTCCATCTTGGAACTTCATCGGGGTTCGAACTTTGATTCATTTAGAACTTTTTAGTGATAGGACTTATATTTTTAAATTCTAGGATTGGTTTTTGGATTAGATTCACAAACCGTAAGTCCTTTTTCATATTTTTACCTTGTTTTCTAGGGAAATAAATTATTTTGTTAAAATTTACAAAGCTTGTTGGCTTCACTCTTTCCTTTGCCACTTTGTACGAAGCCTAGTCACGGATCAAAGAAAATTGGGGGTTCGTCCGGGATATATGAATTTTTCTTAAATATTTCAGAAAATTGTCTTTTTTAAAAAATTTATATTCCCCTAGTTTTTAAATCCCAAGTACTATTTCACATTTTGTTTGAAATCTTTAGTGAAATCAACAGGCTTTCTTCACAATATCATCAAAAGTAGCGATTTTTTAAAAATTGTATTTAGGAGTATTTGGAAATTTTGAAAACGGAAGTCCAGCTTAAAAAGTTGGAATTAGAGATAAGACAGGTTCAGTTTCAGATAGAAAAGATACAAATGGAAAAAAGAGGAGAGAGAGACAGGAGAGAAAGAGAGAAAGATAACCAAATGTAAATGCAATTACAGTAAGAACAAATGAAATTACAATCAGAGAAAGAGGAGAGGGAGAGAGAGAGATGCAAAGAGAGAAGGAAGAAAGGGAATTTCAAATTCGGTTAAAAGAATTAGAGCTGGCAAAAGGAAAACACTCTCCTACTTTTGATGTTTTCAGAAATATCAAGTTAGTGCCCCCTTTTCTGGAAAAAGAAGTAGACCGATATTTTCCTCGTTTTGAAAAAATTGCGGAAAATTTCAAATGGCCAAGGGAGCATTGGATTCTATTATTGCAATGTGTACTTACTGGCAGAGGTAGTGATATTTATTTTTCACTTTCACTAGAGCAGAGTGCTGACAATGATGTGGTTGAAGACTGTATCTTGAAGGGTTATGAGTTAGTCCCTGAGGCTTATCGGCAAAAATTCAGGAATTCTAGAAAATCAACTGACCAGACCTATGTCGAATTTGCAAGAGAAAAAGCACAACAATTTGATAGGTGGTGCTCTTCTAGAAAGGTTAACAAAGATTACGAAAGTCTCAGACAACTCATATTAGTTGAAGAGTTTAGGAACTGAGTCAATAGTGACATTAGGATGTATCTTTACGAGCATAAGATCGAAACCTTGCAAAATGATGCAAATGCAGCTGACGAGTATTCATTAGTTCATAAAGTTTCTTTTGTAGGCAAGTCTTTCACTCAGCAGTCTACTGGTAAAAAGGTATTTCAGCCTAATACGAGCCCTTCTAAAGCTCATTCTGGCACAACTTCTAAAAATCAAGCTTCTGATAAACTTGATTCAAAATCCTTGTCTCTTCCTACGTGTACCTGTTGCAAGAAAAAAGGACACGTTATGTCTGATTGCTTCAAATTGAAATATAAGCATCAGAATCAAGATAGACCTATCCCAAATGCTCTTATTTCTAAGAGGTCACGGTCACGGTCATGTATTGAAAGCAATACATTTGTTGGGTTTAATAAACCCGAGTCTGATTTTATTATGGAGAATTATGAACCATTCATGTCGAAGGGTTCTATATATCACTCTTGGGTGATTTGGCTAATCCTATCCCTATTAAAATTTTAAGGGATACAGGAGCTTCTCAGAGTCTTTTATTATCAGGTACTTTGCCTTTTTCTGAGAAGTCTTCTTCTACTGAGAGTGTTCTCATTCAGGGAGTAGAGTGCGGCTTTGTTAATGTTCCTCTCCATTCTGTAAATTTCTCATCAGACTTAGTTTTAGGACCTGTGACAGTCGGAATTGTGTCTTCTTTACCCGTTGAGGGGATTCATTTGTTACTAGGCAACGACCTAGCTGGAGACAAGGTTGTGGTTAATCCACTTGTAACTGACAAGACTTGTTTGGACCCAAAAGTTGATCCTATTGAAAAAGAATTCCCTAATTTATACCCAGCTTGTGCAGTTACCAGAGCTATGGCAAAGAAAGCTCTTGAGAATGATTTTGATAAGGAATCTGTTCCTTTAGCTGACACATGTATTGGTCAGGCTTTTGATGAGGTCACTTTCACTCCTTTTTTGGATCAATCAAAAGGTATTGATCACTGTGATCCTCTTTTAACTACTCATTCTCTTTTATCCAATCAGGGTGATAAACGACAATCACAGTGTGACAAAAACAGACTGATTTCCGTTACCAAGAATCGATGACTGCATTGATAAAATTGGAAATGCAAAGTATGTCACCAAATTTGACCTTCTGAAAGGATTTTGGCAAATTTCACTAACGGAAAGGGCAAAGGAAATTTCGGCATTCGTGACTCCAGATGGACTTTATCAATATAAAGTGATGCCGTTTGGGATGAAAGGTTCGCCAAGTACTTTTCAACGTTTAATGAACATGATTACATCTGGTCTAGATAATTGTGATGCTTACATCGATGATGTCATCATCTACAATGACACCTGGAAAGAACATTTAGCGACAATTCGGAAATTCTTTGACAGACTCACTGATGCAAGTTTGACAATCAATTTATCCAAAAGTGAGTTCTGTCGTGCTTGTGTAACATTTCTAGGACATATTGTGGGACATGGACAAGTTAAACCTATAGATGCTAAGGTCAAGGCTATCTCTGAATTCCTTGTGTCTATCAGTCAAAAGCAACTGATGCGATTTTTGGGTATGGCTGGATACTATCGGAAATTTTGTTCCAATTTTTCCATAATTGCTGAACCTCTGACAAATTTATTGAGCAAGAAAATCAAGTTTCATTGGACTGAAAAACGTCAGGAGGCTTTTGACAAGTTAAAGGCCATACATAAGAGTGCACCGGTTCTTAGAGCTCCAAATTTCAATCAGTCATTTAAAATGTCTGTTGATGGAAGTGATATTGGGGTTGTAACAGTATTGATTCAAGAAGATAAAAGATGGTGTTGATCATCCAGTGTGCTATTTTTATAAGAAGTTAAATAATCACCATATAAATTAATCCACAATCGAGAAGGGATGTTTGGCTTTGATATTGGCATTACAACACTTTGAACTTTACATTAGTTCAGCTCTTTCTCCGATTATTGTGTTTAGTGATCACAACCCCAATACTTTCATCGGCAAGATGAAAAACAAAAATCAGAGAATATTAAGGTGGAATTTGTTGTTAGAGGAACAAAATGATGACATCAGGCACATCAAGGGAAACAACAATTTAATAGCAGATGCACTTTCACGTGTATAGAAATATATTGTTTCATGTGTACTTTGTGTTATTCATACGATTTTATCTTACTTTATTTTACTACATGCATATTTGATTTATAGTAAAAAGAAAGCTTTATTGTATAAATCTTTCTTTTTCTTTATGGGAGGAAGAGTTATGTATATTTAATTTAATTGTTTGTCTGTTAGTTTTAAAAACAATTTTTATCCGTTACATGCTATTGTAATGTAACATTGTTTACTGGACTTGACTTTGTCCAGAATTGAGTTCAGTTCTGTTTGACCTGGTTGACTTTTTTAATTTGTTTTTATTTGGTACTCTACTCAAAAGAGGCGAACATTAGTTATGTTATCATGTATCTCAAACATGTTTCCACTTTGTACACGTTGTAAGTTGTCTAATCAAAGTAATATTCACTGCATCTACTAAAGCAACCACGAAATTTTCAAACTTAAAATGCATAATCATTAATACTTGCGTTTCTTCTGATCTTATTAGTTGCATTATTCCACATAAATATAAAACATATCATAAACTTGAATTACACTTTTCTTTGACAGCGAGCGTAAGCATCGAATTAAATGATTTATTTTACATACACGAAGTTATACACATTTTACAAGTGCGATCAAATCGTGTAAGATATATTTTAAAAGTGACTTAATAAACATTTTTTATATCTAATTTTATGGTAGTTTTAAGGAAATACAGTTTAGATATACGGAAAACCTTTTTATTTAAAAACAAGATATACCAGTATTTTGGTGTAACAAGGGAACATGTCCCACTGGAGTGCCTCAAGTACTTAAATACCATGTACACCGTGTTATTACAAACTGTACCGCTTACATAGTATGACTATAATTAACCTTCCAGTCAAGTGCAGTGGTTGTCAATCAATTTTCGCATAATGGATATTCTTTTGGCCCGCTTATCAACATAATCAAACAACTTTGTGTGAATGTCAAGCAAGACAAGACAAGACTGTATTACACTTGGGTTATACAGTTTACAACGTATGAGATATACAAGATAACGATATCAGAATGTACTGCTTAACGGGGATTAAAAAATTTGAAAACACAATCTAAGAACCAGCAAATATATTTCAAGAGTCTAATTTTACTGCATTCATTAACTTATTATATTAATAAATTGTTGTTGTTGTTGTTGTTATTGTTGTTATTGTTGTAGGGCTTAATGCCATTTTTCAGCAAACGATAGGCTATACATGGTGGCAAGTATTAATGGTGGAGGAAGAAGCCGGGAAATACCCGGAAAGAACCACCGACCCACGAGAAGCTACTGGCAAGCTTTCTCACATATCCAGATTCGCCGAATCCGAGACTCGAACCAACGCAGACAGAGGTGAGTTAATAAATCGTTAGTCATGTGTTACGACTATACTGTCTTATACTAAGTAACATTAAAAGTAAAACCGAGTTTAGTCAAATTCAACAGATAATTTAATTTTCTAACTTAAAAAGTGAAAATTTAACAAGAACTTACAGTATTGCAAATTAAATCCCAAAATAATCCTAAATGTTCTGTCACAAGCCCAAAAGTATTGAATATTCCGAATTAATTCCAGTGGTGTTCCGAATGAATTCCAACCTGTTTATTGATGTACCAATAGCCTTGAATCTGCCGATGTACCAAAACTCATCACAATGATATAATCCAGAATATATCTGAATCAATTTACAATAATCCCAAAGTAATGTTTTAGTCAAAATTATCAGTGTTCAGTTTTGTAATTCCAATAAATAATTTAGATAAATAATTCCTCTCAGATTATATCTGAACGCAACTAAAAGTGATTCCACCTGACTGATCTTAAAAGAGGAATGAATAATCTTGTTGATCTGAACCTTATGTGCATCCCCACCTGACCTATGTTACAATAATCGTTCCGGACAAAAATCATCGTAATGGAAAATTTCCCCAAGCTGTAAACCAATTCGTTTCCAGAACCACATAAGGTTATAATCAAGACTAGGTCTAGAACTCAACATTCATGTAAACAACCAATTTATAATTACAAAGAAGACAGAAACATGAAAGGGGTCAGGTAAGTCATTACCCTCAGTTATGGACAAATGTCCCGCACACAGTACACATTAATTATACATAACACCTCGAAATATAACAATGAGGAATACCGTCTTTCATTTCGAAAATAAGAACTCGACAGCATATAATGATATTCAAAACATACTATTGCGACTGATTAGACTGTGCAATATATTTCGTTACGGGGAATATGAGCCATCTACGGGCTGGGAAACAGAGCTTATCATTCGAAATTATATGTTTAATTAACATTTTATGTTCAGTTAATGACAAATGTTCAGTTAATGACAAATATATCTTTTCTAAATCAAAGCTAGTTTTAACCAACCTGTAACTAAGACCTCTAGATAACGTATTGATTTTATATGCTTAAATTAGTCCGCATTGATCTGTTAATCTTAGTATTACTGTATCTGTAATTGACATACTTAAAACATTGGCGTCACAATGCGTAGTGTTACGTATATGTAATTTAATTGCTTGTGCGTCTTTAATTCTACTGAATGGACGGTCACATCAACGTATCGTTTTCTCCTGAATGGATATTCGTATCAACGTAGTATTTTGACCAAATTCTTCTAAATGTGTCTAACTTAGATGAAATTAATGCCGATCTTACCTCTACTACATAGCTGTCACACTGGCTAATTTGAAATCTTGTCGCTGACGAAAATCGGAGACGATTTCAATACTCAAACTTAGCTGTAATGCTTGTTAAATTTTACTCATAAACTAACGGGAAGCATTAGAAATAATGGACCATATGTAAATAATCTTCGCTTGAATTAAATTAAACGCAAGCATTACAAGAAAACACTGCATGCAATAATTGCATACATGCCTCGATTAGGTACCCCCTACCTTTCTTATTATTCCATCAATCACTTTTAAAACCTGCTTATGCAAAGAGGCGTGATAAAGTTACATATTAAGTTGTATACGTCTATTCATTATTCATGTCAAAGAAGCAAGCGTTTTCATAAATAATGCACAATATGCCCGTATTCACTTAATGCACGTATATCTCAGAGCAGGATCGGACTTATGATCCAGGGGCCCCCCAGGGTAATCAAGTAATCTCCAGCTTTTCCAATGGGCCAGTCCGACCATGTCTCGAAGATATTTTTCCAATCATATTACTAACCTTTCTTGGATCCACAAATCCGGGAACGCCAACCAATTTTGAAATAGGTAGCAACCCCAGTCTTTGTCCTTGTAAGATTACCAAGTTTAAGACCTTGAATACAAATATAGATCTATTGATACCGTGAACTAATCAGATTCAGTTGTTCTTGAAATATCACCATTTGCTTCCTTGCAAAGATGTGATTACTTTGTGTGATGAAAAATAGATACGAGATTACGACAATGTCCAAGACGTTCGATTTCCGAATGAACCTTTGTTTTCCGACTCCTCATTCGCCGACATCGAGGTTAATCCTGAGTAACAATCTCGAATGTATTTCGATATAGTCTGGTTCCCTGACCTCTCTCCACTCCATAACGGAGTGGAGATAGGTCAGGGAACCAGACCAGGAACTAATTTTTATTCGCAACTTCTCGGTAGTCCTACACGGCAGTACAAATTGTATAAATAACTGGAGTGGTACTAATGGATTGGAGTTTCGTTTTTGCGGAAAAACTGACGAACAACATGCATGATTTTTTTTCTGTAAATTATTCTACCCGACATACATTCGATGAATATTCTTGTATCAAAGAAATTGCTGAATGTGTTCTATTTGCCCTACTCCTCACTGTGCCTTACCTTCCCCCCTCACCACCCTTAGGAAGGTTAATACCACTGTCACAGCGCTATAAAGCTGGTGGTAAAATGCCACCTAGAGAAAACCGTACAATTTCATGTCTACATTAAACTCAATTTATACTGCATATGCTACACTCGTTTCTCTGCATTGGCCTTAGTGCAGAATGGGAAGATTTTTCACAGTACATAGGAGGAAAAATGTAGCGCGTGAATGAAAATATTACGTATAGTAGGCAGCCGACTTCACAATTTATAAATGATGTCACAAAAGCCGTCATACACTATTGTTCTTTGGCCTCGTTTTGAATTGAAATCTGTGATAAGGGACGAAATGCATAATCCAGTCAATGTGCCCGTGTAAGAATGCCTGCACATGATGTACTAAGGTTATCGCAGTTCTATAACATCTCTGAGATCGTCTTTTTATGGCATAGATGTTTGTATGCATGTAATAAAGCATACAATATCATCCTTTAAAATTACCTCGCTGAATATTTATTAAGCAATGAGTCGCCATATTTGCTTTCTAAAAATGTACTAATTGTACAATCTATATATTTACAAGAGAAATGTAGGCCCTGTGCACTGAGGAGTGGTACGAAAGGGAAGAGATAATTATGCACTGAAAAGAGGTACGAAAGGGGAGGGAAAAAAATACTTTGAATATTTTTATATAGAATTGTCAGTGCTATATACTTTAATTTAGATAGTGAAGAAAGAATGAGGTTCATTTCTGCATTGTATCGAATAGCATGAAACATTTTTTCCTTTAAACAAAACGGCTCTGTTTTACCTTTTTGTATTAGGGACTGTACATCGTTCTTGATTTTTCAGGTCACCATGACTCGGCTTTTGTTTATGGCAGCTTTATAAGAAACCCCTTGGAAACATCCACATCACCACGTGCTCAGCTACCTGATCGGCCAATGAAAACGAGTAATGAATCTATAAATGTTATAATCCTAACTTATTTTATTCATATCTTGAATAACCCAGAGTTATTCTGTTCATGTTTAATGGGCAGTCTTCACTGTCGTAGCAGCGGGTGGTGAACAGACCACCTTTTATAGAAGTCCGTTTTTGAAAATAAAGCTTCCCACAAAAATGAAAACAAAAGGTCAATAACGCTAAACCGCGACCTCTAACCGATCGAGGCTTCTCTAACCGGGTTGGCTCATTTTTGCTTGACACTTGTATTTTCAAATTTTATGCGTTCTCGTTTACCGATCTGTTGGTCGTCCCCCCTCCCCTGCTGCTGTCTCTCAACCAAAACATTTATCGATACTCACTCGATATCGCGACCGAGGATCATGTAAATTTATCGTGATAAATCCATAAGGAACCGCTTGTGTTTTTGACAAGAAGTTTTTAAACTTAATCATATAAATGTCTCCTGAACACCAAGTCTGGTGGATGCTTCGCAGAGTACGTGTATCGACTCCATTAAACATAAGCAGGAGATTGCAGTTATCTCTGATCACTTTAGGTATTTGTGTATATCGCTGAGCAACATATATAATATCGGTGTTTTTGTGTCTGCCTCGGGAAAATATCCGAACTGGATTTGATTGTTTGTCTTGCATCACATCATCGTATACTACGAGATTATTAATACATCCATCAAGATCATCTACAGATGGAGCTTCATCAATATCGGTAATAAACTCTATAATATCATTACCGTCTTCATCCGACGACTTCGATTCTTCATTAAAATCTTTAAGCACATCGTAGCATTGCTGATCATCTGCAGATGGTGCCACTAATACAACTTATCCCACTTAAGCCATCTCATTATCAGGTTAAGCAACAATTGCGTCTTACCAGACCCCGATGGACCTATGATAAATGCTCTGATAGAATTTGGTAGCCCTGGATGATGTTTGACTGGCTCTTGCTTTCGTGTAGCTGAAAATTTAATGATATTCATATTGTAGAAATATAATAATCATATCGATTTATGCTGTGTTCGATGCAGAGCATCCACCCCCATTAGTGGATTAAAAACAAAAACGACGAGGAATAAAAAGCGTGCATTTACAGGCAAGTGTGTAAAATGTGGTACAAGCAAATACAGATTTATCTCTCACTTCACGAATGTCAATGGTGGTGATACGCTGCTTTACTGGGAAAATTACCAGGAGCTCCATGGGCTAAATATCCTGGCCAGAAGCATCTTCCTGGATATAATTATTGTGGTCCTGGAACCCGACTTGATATCCGACTTGACGAGAAAAATCAACCAAGACCTGGTGAGTATCCAATAAATGCGATTGATCAAGCGTGCCACGTTCATGATGTCACGTATAAAAATCCAGATTTACAACATCGACATATTGCAGACGTGAAGTTGATTCACACTCTAAAGTCTGTAAAAATTAGTTCTCTCAGAGAATCGTTTGCTAGTTTTTTGATAAGATCTGCGATGAAAGGTAAACTAGTTCTAGGGGCCGGTAATTAGTTGGCCAATTATTATTATAATAATGGAATCGATTTATTATAGCCCAAGAGGATATTGGAGGGGTAGAGCAACGATTAGTAAACTTGCTGATGCAGCAGGTGTAGCACGTTCTGTTGCCGTAGATTGGATAGCACGACAGGCAATATGGCAAATTTATCTACATCACCTAAAAAAAAAATCAGTACGCACATTTTGATGTCAGTACTCCCAATGAAGTTCATCAGGCAGATATTTTCTTTTTACCGCATGATACTATTAAAACTGGTAGACGTCAATCGCGCACATACAAATACGCGTTGACTGTCGTTGACGTTGCAAGTAGATATAAAGAAGCAGAACCACTATCAGCAAAGACAGCAACTGAAGCTGCATCTGCGTTTGAACGAATTTATCGACGATGACCCTTGCGATGGCCACAGTTGCCACAGGTTGATTCTGGCAAAGAATTTCTTGGTGCAATAACATCTCTGATGAAACAACATAACGTCAAAATCAGACGAGGACAAGATTTTGTTTTGTCAAGGCCCCAGGAATTTTAACATCAATATTTAGTTTACGTGTATCTGCTGGTCGATAATATAATGGCACAGGTAAATCTAAAAAAAATTCTTTATGTAACAGAAATAATTGCTGTTGAAGTGTATCATGAACTATCTTTCTACTTAAAACCATTAAATCAGTTGGTCTCCACATATTCCAGAAATCATTTATAGGAGTTTCTGGAATTACTTCACGCATTATTTCACATTGAATTTTATCTGGTTGTAGTCTGATTAACTTTTTAAACTCTTTCAGCGTTGAATCAAGAGCCCGGTGATCATCAATTATCTCCTTATAATAATCTACAAATTCTTTCAGCCATTCATGCGGAGATGATCCAACAAAAGGTGGTGGCTGACCATGATCTCCACACATAATAACAGCAGTAATTCGAGTCAATAACCAATCAAGAAACGTTTTTAACACATCTAAAGACACTGTGCATATTTCATCCCAAATAATGATCGTAGGGATATATTTCTCGCCCATTCGTTCAGGAGTCCATGCATCTCCATTCCATCTAAAGAAGCTCTGATAAGTATGAGATTTAACTCCTCGCTCTTTCATTTCTCTGGCGAGTCTATGTGTGGGCGTCAAAACAACCATATAAAAATTTTGAAATAATTCAATCGCACGCGTTGTTTTACCAGAACCACCGCACCCGTTAAGCTACGGTATCATACACAGACGGTAATGATGACAACGCTGACATAAGACTATTTTTATAATAAATATCCTCGGGAATATAATCAGCAGATTCAGAATAACTGAGTATAGTTTTCTGGCATTATTCTCCATTCGCCCCATGATGCATCAGCGCCGATATATAATTGTTTTAGCTATTCTGCGTATTTTTATTGATATAAAATGAATCCGTGGCGACTCTAACTGCGGTATTAGGAAATCTATTTATCATCGATAATAAGTTTATCGAAACGTACGCGAGCATCGAAGATCTTAAATGAGTAAACTGTGGTGAGTCACCATCAATGTATCTCACAATTGTACCTACTTTAGTTCCATTCGATAAGTAAGCATTATTTCGACTTTTAAATGTACCTCTCTCTGTTGTATCAGCAATTATGAAATCAAGTTCAGTGTCGTCGATGATTAATCTTACGCAATGTCGTTTATGATCACATGAACCTGTTTGTGTAAATTTAACAATTATTTTTCTGCCAAAATCTTTTGCAAGTTTAGTTTCGTATTCTACAGCATCGGAATTCTCGTCGAGAACAGATCTCTCAACGACAGGCAGCCAAACTTGTTTCTGTGGACGATACCATATTATTGCTTCACTCACGGTTAACGATATCAGTATTTTTAAATCAAGCATATATTGTAATAAAACTATTGGAGTCCAACCACGTTTATTAAAATGACGTCCAAACCAAACAGCGACAACCGGATGAAGTTTTCCCGATGCAAACTCGAATGACTCTATACATGCAAATCCAGTTAAGTCAAAATATGGCAAGGGTCCCTTTATCGCAGCTCTGGTCATCTCGTGTGTTGGATGTCCAAATCTTTTGAAATACTCAGAACATTCTCCCATTCCAAGAAATCTTCCAGGATAACATGCAACCATATCAACTGAGATAACATCCTTATAATCGTATTTAGTATTCCACAATCCATCGCGTCCGTATTCGACACAACTGCGTTGTATTTCTTCAAGAAATTCCCATCTTATCAGTTTCCATGAGTTTTTCACCTGAGCAAAGTGAGTAGCAACTGATAGAACTTTAAAACAATTACCGAGTAATTGTTCAAGATCATCGGTATATTTCAACGAAAGATTTTTCATTTCGTCATGAAGAGATTCTGCACTATAAATATCTCCATTAGGTCATACAAACTGATCATAACTTCCATATTCGGAACATTGAAACAACCAGATGAATACAGCATCGCTCTTGCTGATATTTGTGATAAAATCAAACATATAACCATCATAAAATGTAACAGTTCGATTTCGTGGAAATAATGTTATGTCCGAAGTCCACGTCTGTGCGTTATGATCAACGATCTCTAGCGAAGCTCCCTTTGATTTATATTTTGATTCGTACAAAATTGACTTCACCCTTTTTGGAAATTTTAATTTCTTTCCAAATCAGGAACGTCGTTGATTGTAGTTCCATTTTCACGGACAGGCTCGGCCAAGCCATTTATTTTTTTGCGTCTCAGATCCGTTAAACCATTTCCACGTATCGCGTTTGTGAAATGTTCTGTAACTCGCTCAGCTACACAATTTAAACGAGAAATTTCATCGGCAGGAGGTCATTAACACTAGGTTTATCATTCAGAGGATATATCGCATAAATAACTGCCGTCACATGATATGCTTTTTCATAATATCGTTTGTCGATACCAGTCAGTATTCCTGGTTTGGAATTTTTATTTAACGTGCCAATATTTCCAGTGCGGTGTGATTCTTGAATAGGGTCAAGTCTGTCATGGATGATCCAGGTTACGTCAGCGTCGTCTGCCGCGGCGTCTGCCGCTATGATAAACTTTATTTTAAGAATAATTCTTTGTCTGTCTAGATAATTAATAATTGTCATTTCTCTTTGGTCATTCATTGTAGCATCAATCATGACCATATCAGGGGTTTTATCGTCTTGTATAATTTTAAATGTTGACCACACATGAGCTGCACCATCGTTGCAAAACTCTCTCTTGGCTTCACGGATACGATTTATTAAAGTCTTATTCGTCAAATCAACATCAGCTAGAGCTCGGCTCGACAATTCAGTGGTTATTCTGTCAAGATCGAATCTAGCTTTAGAGATCTTAATTGCAGATAATCTCGCAAATTCCTCCATGTTATAAATAAGGCAAATATACATATTATAAATTAAAGTTTAATTTAAATATATAATGATTCAAGCAAAGAATAGCTGTAAGTGGTTGATGATTGGATCTGCAACTCCTTCTAATCGGGCTTGTGTAAATGAATTTTGTGGATATCACATGCAGAGTGTGCTACGAGAAAATCTAGGACCAAAGCCGTGTTTAAAGTGTCATCTCGGAGTCAGGGGTGAAACGCATTTGTGCGTAGAATGCGGCAGTAAAAATATAGAGCTTTGAAACGGTATTATGATATAAAAAATTGATGTTAGTGAATCTCCGATAAAAACTCTGAAGATTATCTCGCAAGATTTTCGAGTTAGCATCCCACATATTTTTCTCTAGTAATAAAATAATAATGTAGGCAAATAATATTTACTATATAAATGGAGCAGGGAGAATTTGTAACACATCCTATCATTAAAAATTATGAGGCACCACGTGATGGTGTAATTAGGAACTGTCGACTAAAAGACAGATCGGTTCTGTTGATAATACCGGTTATCTCAAATTCAGTGCCGGGGAAGAAAAATATATCTTTGTCACAGATTTGTGTACAAGTCTTTTCACGAACTGATCAAAGATGGACATGTGATTGATCATATTGATTCAGATCCAAGCGATAATTCTTTGAATAATTTGCAGGCTATTACACAGAGTCAGAATTCTGCACGAGGGGGGACTGGAAAACATGATAAGCGTGCATGATCAGTTAAATCTGTAAATACAGTGGCAAGCGAAAAAATAATATTTCCATCAACATATGCAGCTGACAAATATTTTCATATTCAATGCATCACGTCAGAAATAATATAACCAAATCGGCGTTTTCAAAGAAATACAAACAAAAAATATTTCAATATTACACACCGAAAGAACTGTTAAGGGAGATAACTCCAACAAGTAAACATTTCTCCATTGAAGATTAAAGAATAACCTCACTTATATTTTATAACGACTTCCGCTTATAAAGAAAATTATTTTTTGGTTGATTTTTGTGTTTTTCCAAAAAAAAACCATTATCTTTGTTTTTCTGACTTTGGCAGGTTTCTTGCTCTCTCCCAACTTTGTCATGGATAATAATTAAGAAAAAAGAGAAACAGACAAGCCACGCCCCTGGATGTAAATCCAGGTGACCTATTTCTGGATTTAGTTACCTTATATAAAAGTTCTGAAACATATTACGATAGATAATACTCGTGGAAATTTCGGGACCCCATAAAACGGCAAATACTGGCAAATGAAGGGACCCAATTGAATGGCAAATACTGGCAAATGACGGGACTCTATGGAATGGCAAATGGCTCAGCGCTCTTACTGTCTATCTTTTGTTTTTATTTTAAGTAAATATTTATTCTATAATGAATTCCGAAAATATTAATGCAATTATTTCTGCGATTAAAATTACATGACGATGATATAGAACTTTCTTGATCCTGAAAAAAATCATAAATGATTTTGAAATATTACAAGAACGAAAACCGAAAAAAGATACGCACTAGCAGCCGAATACAGGTTTATTAAATTACTCCAACAGGCAATGAAACAATTGCTACTTTATGTCGATGATGATAGAAAAGTCCGACAATTCGTTTCACTCGCACATGTGATTGAAAAAGTTATATCAAAGTTAACACGCGAATACAAAACAAAACAATTTGTGAGTTCACGTGTAAGACAGTTGAAAATATTTATGTACGATTGTAAACAATCTGGTTGTAAATTCCCTGACTCTGTCAGGGAGATTGTGAAAGTGAAAGTGAAAGTTGTAACACCGAATAATAGCGCGTGTAATATTTTATTTTATTCTGATTCAGATTCAGATTATAATACTTATTTTTTATTTTTATTTTGATTTTGATTATAACATTTATTTTTTAATTTTATTTTAATTTTGAGTTTAATATTTTTTTTTTTTATTCTGATTATAATATTTCTGTGTTATTTTTATTTTGATTCAGATTCTGATTCTGATTCAGATCATAATATTTATTCAGATTCTGATTCAAATTTTGGCATTTCGGGATATATATCCGGGCGGGATTCTTTTTTGCTCCCTGATTATTGTCCCTGACTGTGTCAGGATCTCATAGACAAACTTATTGTCAAAGATTTATTTCTTAAACCAAGAAGGTGCCCGTTCTGGTCAATAAGTCTGAAATGTATCCGTGACAACAGCGGATTATGACATCACAGATAAACCGGATTAACACGTACTGACACAATTACAAACCCAGGCGGAACTTCAGGGGTAAATGAATATAAGATATATCACTGCTGTGCCTGCCTGGATTTTTCAAAGATCTACTTGATAACTGCCATCGATTGCATCACACACCAGATTGTCTGCGACTGTTGATGCAATATTGACAACAGCTGGTGATAGATGACGACCACCGCCGTCTGGATCATTGTTATGTTTGAGAATACGTGGAGGAGTGGGTATTTTTCCATGCCTCGACGATTTGGGGATAGTATTCATTGATGATCGCGTTGACGTTTTTCTTCTGCTCGTCGGCATTAAACCCAGGAAGTTTAAACGTTGGCAGGTCTGCCTCTGACAAATGAGCTGTTGCGGTCGAATATTTGTTCAGGAATAATTGTTTATGTTGGTGTTTAGTGCCATCAAACAAATTCATCTTTAGATTCTGTTACCGTCCGAATGTCTGATGAACAGTCTCGAAGTCCGCTGCAACTTGGTTCAGGTGTTCTATTTGTTTGATAATTTCATCCTTGGACGCAGTGACATATTCATTTATATAACCGGTGAATGACTAGCGTAGTTTGTCGCTCATTCGTTTGTGCTCAAAATTAAATTCATCAAACAACATTTTGATATTATTTTCGGTAAGTAAAAAGTTGGAATATTTCCAATTCATTTCAACCCCAGAATTACTAAATACACCAATATCCGGGCTATTTTTTATTTCATTCCACATCCGAGAACTACGATATTCTGGAGTGTTTTCCAAATACGATTGTATGTTTGTGATAAAATCGCCGCGTTGAGGGTGCGGT
>JAECUM010005317.1:0-121694 GCA_016617855.1 Megalonaias nervosa
TATATACATATATATATATATATATATACATACAACATCCATACATACATATGTACATACATACATACATATATACATCAAATACGTACATACATACATACATAAATACACACATATATACATACATATACAAATATATACATACATCAAATACATACATACATACATACACACAAACATATATGCAAACAACATACATTCATAAATACACACATACATACATACCTATATACATACATATATCAAATACGTACATACAGACACACATACATCCACATGTCAAATACGTACATACATACATACGTACACACAAACATACATATATACATCAAATACGTACATACATACATACATACATACATACATATATACATCAAATACGTACATACATACATACATACATACATACATACATACATACATACATACATACATACATACATACATATATACATACATTCATACATACATATATACATACATACATACAAACATACATACATACATCAAATACATACATACATACATACATACATACATACATACATACATGCATACATAAATACATACATCAAATCATAATAAAAAATAACTGTATGGAATCTCTTTTAAAGAGGAAATAAAGAAAGTCAGTCAGTCAATCATACATACATGCATGAAGCCCTAAATGATGAACGTAACACTATGTTTGAAAGAATAATAGATGCAATAGACATACTAGATTCACACTGGCTTTTTTGTCAAGACAATGACTCATTACTTCGTATCCTTTTGGGCAAGAGAGTGGACATCTTTGATTCTATGGATGATCATTTATGGCAGGCATTCATGTGTGTGGTGGCTGAAGGAATAGTCACAATGTACAGAAGAGCAACTGAACTTGAAAACGATATCTGACATTATGCTTGTTCAGTATATTAGGGAAATGAACCCATTTCATTCCAATCATAAAAAATATTCACAAGTGTTCCAAGTGAGAGCCAATGTGATAAATCGTTCCAGTCAAATGTAATAATTCGAATTATTTTTTTTTCCTTCCCTCTCTCAATCTCCGTTGCTTATATTTTTCGCTTGCGGTGAGCTCTCTAACTCGTGTGTTTAGACATTGTGTTTCTCGGCTTTTGTAGACATATACTACAGATTTAATGTGTTGCGAATCCATTAATGTCAAGCTATGTTCCTATCTTTATAGTGTAATAATGAAAAATAACTGAATGAAATCTCTTTTGAAGAGGAAATAAAGAAAGTCAGTCAGTCAGTCATACATACATACAAACATACATACATACATCAAATACATACATACATACATACATACATACATACATACATACATACATACATACATACATGCATACATACATGCATACATACATGCATACATAAATACATACATCAAATCATAATAAAAAATAACTGTATGGAATCTCTTTTAAAGAGGAAATAAAGAAAGTCAGTCAGTCAATCATACATACATGCATGAAATACATACATACATACATACATACATACATACATACATATATACATCAAATACGTACATACATACATACATACATACATACATACATACATACATACATAAATACATACATACATACATAAACATACACACATACATACGTACACAAATATATACATACATCAAATACATACATACACACAAACATACATACAAACAACATACATACATAAATACATACATACATACATATATACATACATATATCAAATACGTACATACATACACACATACATCCACACATCACATACGTACATACATACATACATACGTACATATAAAACTTACATACATACATACATACATACATACATACATACATACATACACCAAATACGTACATACATACATACAAACATACATACATACATCAAATACGTACATACATACATACATATATATATATATAAATTCATACATACATACATACTTACCTACATACAAACATACATACATACGTCAAATACGTACATACATACATGCATACATACATAAATACATACATCAAATCATAATGAAAAATAACTATGGAATCTCTTTTAAAGAGGAAATAAAGAAAGTCAGTCAGTCAGTCATAAATTCATGCATGAGATACATACATACATACATACATACATATATTCATATATATATATATATATATATATATATATATATATATATATATATATATATATATATATATATACATACATACATGCATCAAATACGTACATACATGCATGCATACATACATGCATACATACATACATACATACATCAAATGCATACATATATACATACGTACATACAACATACATACATTCATACATACATGTATACATGCATCAAATACATACATACATACATACATACATACATACATACATACATACATACATACATACATACATAATTACATACATACATGAAATTACATGCATACAAACAACATACATACATACGGGTCATGTCATCCGTATTGAGGAGTCTCGAACAACTCCAAACAGCACCTAAAACTACTCTTTAAGAAGCTTTTCAAGTCTGAATTCCCTCTCTACCTTTCATGAATGCAGGGCATTCGGAGTACACCTATTAGAATTCACTCCCTAACTTACCAGACGTCTGCGTTGGTCATAATCCTGGAGAGTACTGAAGTGATCGTAAAATGACCTTTAGAATAACGACCTGCATCGGACATGTGCCCCTCCCATATTTCCCTAACTCAGCCCTGATTTGATACTAGGGTCTCTTTGAGCTGTAGTCTGCCTAGTTTCTCAGGCACATGTCAAATTTCTTTCTTCCGCGGCTAGTGTGAATAAACAACCTCTTATGGTTTTACCAGTCACTTCATCCCTTTAAAGATAGTCGCCGCTTTGTTCACTACAGTGCCGATTCAAGCCGCAATCTTGAGCAACAAAGGTCATTCGCCAAGGTCGTGGCCACATTCTCCACCCCAGATGAGTTGTATACATGAGTGCTGTCTTCGCAACGTGACACCCCCCTACGCTTGGGAATAAAACCTGGATTTTATTCCCCGGAATTTGTTTCGAAGTGCGAATATGTGCATTTACTCGCAATATGAAGGACAAAATCATAACGACGTTATTCGCTGATTATGGACACGAGCATACGGCACGACATATAATTATCTACTGAGCGATCTATTTAGTTTCGTCGCTCCTACTCTTGAAATCTGCACCTACATTCTCGGTGCCCTTTTTGTATCTTATCTACATCTGGTACTCTTGTAAGAGCAGCAACCATCTCATCAAGCACCCATTCGATAACTTCGCCTGTGGTTGATAGTATGTTTCCAATATATACTTCCGCCCTACAAGTATCGCTCGAACCGTGATATCCCGAACACGATTCCGAGGCATTCCTTCTCCGATACAGAGTAGTTCTTCTCGGCTGCATACAATGTCCAACTGCCATAGGCGACTGGAAAAAGCGTCCCATCATGTTCCTGTAGTAACACTGCTCCAAGACCCGTATCACACGCATCAGTGCGTAATACGAAGTCTTTGGACATATCCGGTAGACAGACAACAGCGTCGGAGGTCAGTTTATCCTTAAAAGTTTGGAAAGCGTGCTCACATGCATCCGTCCAAATAACTTTGTTCGGGGCCCCTTTTCTGGTAAGCTCAGATAACGGCTCCGCAATTACGCAATTACGCTGAAATTGGTTACATACATCCGGTAATCCCTGAAATGACCTTACCTCGGTCTTCTTAGTGGGGCGTGCGTCGTTTCTCAGCTGCTCCACCTTAGATTTCTCTGGTGACAGTGTGCCTTGACTCAGCGTGTGTCCCAAATAGTCTAGCCTCCGGAATCCAATGTGACATTTTGAAGGGCGAGCCGTCTATCCCTCTTGACACAGTCGTTCCAGAACGTCGGCTAGTAGAGTTAGGTGTTCACCCCACGTCTCTGTGGCTAACAGGAGATCATCCATAAAGTTATCAACACCCGTACCCTATCGCGCAAGGGTTCCAATAACTTCCTCATCATTCTCGTGAAGATGCTTGGCGCGTTCTGGACTCCAAAAGGCATAACTAACCATTGGTAGGTTACGTCGGGGGTTGCAAAAGCAAGTTTTGCCCTATCCTCCTCTCTGACAGGGATTTGCCAATAGCCCTTGGACAAATCCAACTTCGAGAAATATATCGCCTTCGACACAGAGGCGAAAATATGTTCCGGGTCAGGTAGCATTTCGACCTGAAATTCGGTCACCTGATTCAGTTTTCTATAGTCGACGCAAAACCGATGGGTGCCTTCTTTCTTCTGTACTAAAACTACAGGGGAACGGTAGGCTGGTTCGATCACTCCCAGAGCAATCATCTGTTCAATTTCCTGCCGCACCACTTGTTGCTTCGCGTGGGACAAAGCGTAGAGTTTCCGTTGAACTGGCCGGTCATCCACTAGCTTTAAACCGAACGCGACAAGTGACGTTCTGGCGTGGTTTCGCGCGCTTGTTGTAATACTTCGCCTGACGCGACTTCGCTTGCTCAAGGTTCTCCTGTGCTAACGTACAAACTTCTTCCAGTTTGTTCCGCAAGTTAGCGGCGTACTGATAGGTAGTACGTACCTCTTCGACAGCGTGATCGTCGGTCCACAACTGCCTCAATACAGCGATGGGGCCACGCACGGTCTTCCCATACAAGAGTTCAAAGGGAGAAAACCCTAAACTCGCCTGTGGTACTTCCCGATATGCAAAAACCATGGCAGGAATATTCCGATACCAATCTTTGGGACGGCCCTCACACAGCTTCTTAAGGGTGTTTTTCAGAGTCCCGTTAAACCGTTCGACCAGTCCGTTGCACTGGGGGTGATACGGTGTGGTCGTGACATGCTTAATCGACATCAGTCGATTCACGTCCCCCATCACGAAACCCATGAATTGCGTCCCTTGATCGATTAGGATCTCGTCGGGAACTCCGACGCGTGACCAAATCCCAAGCAGCGCTTCAGCGACGGTTTCCGAATCGATATTGCGCAACGCGACCACCTCCGGATTCCTTGCGCGGACGTGGGTTTTATGGGTCCGATCAGATTCACGGCGGTATGGTTCATTGATAAGAGGAGTATTCCCCAAGGGAACGGGTCAATGATCCGTTTTCGGTGCCATTCTCTAAAACTTAACACATGAGAGACAAAATCTCTTAACATCTCCCTGGACCCCTGGCCAGTAGAATCCTTTGACAAGAAGGTCATGCGTCTTGGCAATTCTCATGTGTCTTCCCATGAGAGTTTCATGCGCGAGCTTCAATACTTCGTCTGGCTTCGCCTTAGGCACGACAACTTGCTTGAAGTGCTCGTGTCGTTTCCTGGAATGGCGGTACAAGATCCCCTTCTTGTAAATAAACCTCACCTTGCCATTCGGAGTTCTCTTCTCCGTCCCTTCTGCAGCGTGTTTATGCAACTCCGCAAGTGTTGCGTCTTCTTGTTGAAGTTTCTTCAACTCGGCTGGCAATACATTAATAACTAGCGACCACGTAACTTCCATCGGCGCGCCTGACGACTCTTGGACCTTGCACTCACCGGTGCCGGTGTACAGGTTTTGGGGTTTGGTTGTGGCAACACATAACGACATCCCAGTATGACGTCATGTGACAACCCAGACAAGCACGCCAATTTACGTAAGGTAACTCGAGATCAAAGAGGGCAACTGGTAACGAGTCACGCATGCTGTTGGCATACTGGAACTCAATTACCTCCCCTGTATAGTCCTCTGGCTTCACATACTTCTTGTCGACAAGGGCGGGGACACTACACCGAGTATCATACAAGATGGTGGCACCTTCCCCATTGATGGTGGCGGTTTACTGGTTTACAGATCGCCTCACTCCCCATTTTCTCCCTGGCAACAACATTTACCTGCGTCGACCTGCCCTTGGGGAAGTCGCTGACAAAATGCCCTGGGCGCTTGCAGTTGTATCACGTCGGCGCTTCTCGCCGTCCTGAAAAGCCCTTTCCGTTGTCGAATTCTGTCCGGGTCGGTGAGGGGAATACTTACCCGTAGATCCACTTCTTACTTTCCCGTCCCCAGGACGGTTAAGTACGGCTGGCACTCCCTCAACCACAGTACGCGTCTCAGTGGAGCGAGGTCTGTCCGTACCCCAAGAAACTCCAGTCTTTGAGTGCGTTTATTCGTATCTTTCCGCCATGATGGCAATCTCTTCGAGCGTCCTATGCTCCCTCTCTGCTAGGAAAACTGTCAACTCTCGCCTGTATGAACTCAGGACATGTTCCTTGAGTATCGCTTCACGTAAGCCTTCATACGACCGGACCGGTCGACATCTGCCATTTTCATCCTATTTTCAAATAATCCGATAACTTGGGTGTGAAACTGAGAGTGTGTCTCCGTTTTGTTTTCCGTTGACTCTCGAAAAAGTTTCCGGTACGTTTCGACTGTGAGCCGATAATGGCAAAGAAGGGCCTTCTTCGGTGCGTTGTAATCGTCTGCATCGTCTGCTGCTAAGTTGTGATAAACTTTTCTAGCTGCACCTTGCAGAAAGACTGAAACGTTGATTGCCCAGTGTTGTTCAGGAATCTTATGCACGCACGCAAATTTCAAGAATTGAACGAAGAAATCGTCAATAGATTCTTCCTTTTCGTTAAATAGCGGCATGTTTATCTGGACAATACGGTGGTCAGGAATCGGTAGTCCATTTCCTCCAGGATTCGAACTTGTGTCATCTCTCTCAGCTGTTCTAGCCGCTACTCGTAGCTTTTCCATCTCGAGATTGTGAGCTTTCTCTCCCTCTCCTTCTCTGCCTCTCGTCGTTCTGCTTCTCTCTCTCTCTCTCTCTCTCTCTCTCTCTCTCTCTCTCTCTCTCTCTCTCTCTCTCTCTCTCTCTCTCTCTCTCTCTCTCTCTCTCGCTTTATCTTCTGTCCTGGCCAGCTCTTTCTGGGTTCCTCTTTCTGCTTCTCTTTCCTTCTCCTTCGCAGCCGCTTCTATCCTGGCCAGCTCTTTCTGGGTTTCTCTTTCTGCTGCTTTCTCTGCCTTCCATTCTTTAACTCTCTCTCTCTCTTCAATGAACGCTGAGAGTCGATCCCCCTCGAACCGAAGCCTTCCATGCCAATTGCGCGATACTTTTTTATCATCTATCTTCCTGACGAAAATTATCAGTCTCTATGAACTGTTACAATGGCAGTTCAGCATTACACTGGGTCAAGAAAGTTGATATTGGATTGAACTAGTACTAGTGCAGGAGGAATCAAGTATACGATCGCATGAACAAAAAGTCGCGTGCATCTTCGATCATCTCCTGTATGGATGTTCAACTATGAATGGGATAGAGGAGTAACTTTGGGTTAAGTTTTATATTCTTAGCATGTACATATGACATTTCTTCAAAATGATGATTCAGCATGATGTAAAATTTAACTAAAATGAATCTGAAAGACATCCATCTTTCTAGTATTTTACGTGAAAGCACAGGGGCTTGTATCGTTGCTTACAATTTACCTTTCATATTTGTACTATATAATAACTACAAGGGAGGACACTTCTCTCAATTCTCGCGCAACCTATTTAAGAATAAACGCTGATATTTCAAGTTACATTTCGAGTAGAGTAATAAATTTGGTACCGACGTTTAAATCAGGCATTCAACTTTGTATGCGTATCCGAAGTGTGGCTTACTATCATACCTTTAAGGAATGCCAGACCATTTTCCCACGCTAATGATCGACATGGCCATGATCGCGCCCGCTTAATATGCAAGTGCAGTCCCGCTGAATGGAATACTGTCTTCTCATTGGTTAAAAGAAAATGACATCCTGCATTTGTTTGTAACTTATTTTCAGTTGGCCAATGAGAAGGGAGTCTTCCATTCAGCCCGTTGGGGCAGGAAAAGGTATATCAGTGTAAACTGCAACAAAAGAGATTAACAATAAGTGCGACATTATTCCTAAAACCTAATATAAGCCTAGATCCATCAAAACATTTCTGCTTTCAATTGCATAAACGTTATCCGAGCAAAAGCATCTTCATAAGCTATTACTCTCTAATACCAGCCAATTTGAACATTAGAAATGTGGAATATTTATACTAATTTGTTTAGTAATTTGGTTACTAGAATCGGTTAGAAACACCATGCAAAAACCATACAAATGTGAAGCATGAAATTACATGTGGAAAACCAAAGCACAATTTAGAGTCGGCAAGTATAATTTACCGCATTTTTGCTAGGCTAACCAAAAGATGTCTACTTTATTCAACTTGCGTTTATGCATCGTCAAAAGTATGCATTTAATAAGATATACTCAAGCAGATAATGTCATTGTATTGAGCTGTAGTATCATAAAATGCTAAGTTGTTTCTCTTTTGTTAAAATTACAAATGCATGGTGGCTAAACAAGCCATCTAAGATCTTTATATACAAGCCTAGAGCAAAACGTTACAACTATAATTTTTTTTAATGTGCATTAAAGCAGAGTAAAGAAGTTGAACTTAAAGGATAATAGAATTTAAAATGATATAATTCCTGTTTGTAAGACCTTGTATAGATATTCCAGCGAAATATGTTTTGTTTCCATTTTGTTTACTGATATATATGCATTTTCAGATAATGTATATAGTAGCAATGGTTGCCCTTCAACCATAATTGAACTTGGCTCAGGTTTCAGCATCTTATAATAAAATGTTCAACCTCAAACACATCCACAAGGCAATTTCCATTTAATACAGGTGAATTTAGCAACAAATCATGGGATTATAACCAGGTACCTCTACCTTGTAATGCTGACTTAATTTGCAATAAAAAAAAATTGTGTTATTATTTTCATTGGCACATCAGCTATGATATCCATTATTCTTCTGGAACTGTATTAATTACATAATCCTCTATTCCAATCTAATGAGACATTTAGTGTTGCAGAACTCTAAACCATTATTGACACAACCACAAAATTATTCTTGAAAATACTTCTCCATATTTTAAGGATTTTACCCTGCTTTAACATTATTGTTTGTTTCATATACCCAAGTTCAAAGACTTTTACATCTCTAACTTGTGTCTGTTACTGGTATGTATTTTGAACATGTTTGCATTTATTCAGAAAGGTTTACCATTGGTAATAATTTTGCCCAGTGCTGTATAACTAGGATTGTGCTGATGTATGATAAACCCTATCAATGTATACATATGTATACATGCAGACTTTTTAAAAGATTTTCACTGATTTATTACTTATGTTCAAATAATTATAGGTTACTGCATTTGTATGGGAAAATATGAACGAGTTTTTCGGATGGATATACTGCTCGACCTTGAGAGTGCAGTATATCCATCTGACAAAACGAGTTCATATTTTCCCATACAAATGCAGTAACCTTTTTATTATATGCTCATTTTCTTATTCTATCCAAGGCTTAAATATATAAACAAAAATACACTACAAGAAACAAAGTAACTGAATGTATGCTGTATTCCAAACTAAATACACAAGCGTAGATGCATCATTACACAACAACATTGTTAATGCTCACGTAACTCCATCCAGATAAATTTGAAGTTGGTCGCGCGCTAGACGTAAGATTCGAAAGAAAATGGCGTTCGGTCTACTTAAAATTGAAATTTGGAGTCATATTGTGAATGAATGGGCATTGCAACAACTTTTCTATTTGATATGGAATGAATACGTTTTTGGTATTTTTGTCGATTCGACACAATTTCGTGATTATGGTCTGGATTTATCTACATGAAGTAACTTACATCGGATTCCAGCAGCGTCTGTGCCAGTTCTACACACAGGGGTTCGTTACAAATAAAAATAGGAGCCTAACCTGTAATAATATAACACATTATTACAGGTTAGGCTCCTATTTTTATTTGTAACGAACCCCTGTGGTTCTACATGAGGTAGAAGTGTGTTGACCTCGGCATGCGTGTTTCAGTTCTGTCATTGAATGATTCAGATCATAATGTGGGAAAAATATGAAGTCTTTCAATTGTAATTATCGAAAAGACGCTGTGGAATTTAATGTTTATTTCATTTTGAGTGCAGTAAGGAGGATGTAACTGCACTTGGAATATACTCGAAATTACAGTACAATTTCGAAATGTGTGATCAACCTTGAGAACCTATGACATGGCTCATGTAATTCGGATTTGCAGAAGTAAGAAAGTACATTTTGAGGAAATTCAGGATGTAAAATTGTAAGTATATTTTTGCCATTTTTATTACCAGCTAAAGAAAACAGTTTATGTCTTATAACTTGCATGTTATTTGTAGGGACCCTGTCTGGCGTCTATAGCTAGCCTACATCTGAAACACTGTATCAAAAAAGTTAAGGCGGAATGCGCCAAAGCTGCTGATATGTGGCAGTCCATGAAACATCTGCTTTAGTTCATTCAGAAACAAATTTAATCGACCAAAACGTAAAGCGTCTAGTACACGAGTGTACATGATTTGTTTACAAAGTAGTTCCTAATACACTGTTGGGCACACGTGTCTTGCACGTGAGTGCAATATGAAGGTGTGCAATATCGTAAAATATTGCACGATTCTGACAATGTAAAGTTAACGGAGAAAAAAATGAGCATATAATAAGCATCCTTATACACCATTGCCATTACATAAAAGAAAAGGATCAAAGCCTTCAATTTCATCATGCTGTTTAGGCTAGACAGTGAGCATCTGTCTGTCTGTTGGTGCCCATGTGGGTTTTTTTTACTTAAAATGTACATTTACCATGAAGCTTCATATTAGCCAGAGCTTGGAAGCTGCTTGTTGTGATTGTAAGAATAATGTTGACTAGGTTTTATATTATTATTCACTATTATTGACTTTGTTAACTTAAACATCAGGATTTGACACCAAGTTCACATACATGCCATTTGGCAGCATTGTCATGGGGTAAATATTGCCATGTTCATGGTAGCTTATTGGTGATTGATGAAAATGAGGCAGATGAATCACCTACACAATACACACAAATTCTCTTCTTGTCAAACTCAGGCTCTTCTATCAGACCGTACTTTAATGTTGATCTTTGTTAACATTGGATGGTTTTTAAAATCGAAGATGCAAGAGTAATCATCTTTTTATTAGAGGAAAGATATATATAAAAGGTTACAGTTTATATAATGATAGGTGAATTGGAATCAAGCCTAAATTTGGCCTATTGGAATACTTCTCTTGAACAGGAATAATAGTACCTGTCTGTCAGCCTCCCCCCCTCTCTTTCTCTCTAACTATGTATGTATGTATGTATGTATGTATGTATGTGTGTATATATATATATATATATATATATATGTATATATATATATATATATATATATATATATATATATATATATATATATATATGATCATTGTCTTGTCAGTTCTGTCTCACCTTACGTAAGTCTTGCAGACACTAAACCAAATGTGCCTGTGAGTTCTTCCAATCAGGTGCATATCATTTGCCTAAATTCAGATCACTGTTATTGACTTTGACTTGGAAATTGGATAATGTTACTAACGTGGCTAAATTAATGTATAAAATGACAAGTCATTCTGCAGCAGATTCATTTATAGCATTGATTACTTTTGTCAGTGCCACAGTGGAATCTGGTCAAGGTTTCTGTGTGTGTTTTTAGTTAACCAGGCCATAAGATGTCCACCCATCATCTGTCCATTAACAATTACCTCTTACCGCAAAGGAAACCATATTTCTTATATGGTATGGAATATGGGCTTATATAATCAAGATCTCAGATGGGTTTTATAATGAGTGAGATTTATGCATGTTAATGAACTGTCCTTGCATTTGATTGACTGTGGTTCATGCTACTGAAGAGACAGTATTTCTGACAGTTTTGATCAAGCTTGGTGAATAGGTTAATACTAAGAAGATGTTGGATGAGTTTTATTATGAATGAGACCTATGCATATTATATGATTTTACATCCGACTGGCTGAGATTATAATCACCCTAAAGAGTATATTGTTTAATGGCTTTCGTTCGTACTTGGAAAATATTGGTTGTTTTATGCAGTCAAGATCTTGGATGACATTGATTATGAGTAAGACCTATACGTGTTAATTAGATGCCCGTGTAACCTAATTGGTTCAATGTGTTACCAGTCTGAAAATATTTTGCTCAGACTTGGTAAATCAGTCTAATCCTGATGGTCTCAAAAAGGTTCTATGATTAGTGTGAGTGATAACATATTTGTGAAGTTACATTGCATCTAATTAGCCGAGTTTGAAGCCTGTCTGGAAACTCTGGAACTCATTTGATTTTGTTAAAAGTAGGTAATTAGACTTGTATAATTTAAAACTTGTACTAACTTGATTATGAATGACATCTTAGCATATTGTGCATTTTTCATGGGAAAGAACTTGAATTTGTAGGTAAATCAGCATGATATAAAGGTTGACAAACAGATTACATAATGTTGTTTTTGTTAAACAATACAATATATACCTGCTTAATGAGATGATAAACAGTTATATAGGCCAGGTGAGTAGTGTTAGACCTAATTTGACCTCATTTTTCTTACGTCCCTGCCTTCAAATGCAGGAACAGGGTCATCTAGTGTTTGGTTTGTCCTTATTTTATTTACATACAGGGATGTTCTTAATGTCCTTAATGCGTTTGTATGTTGCAAAATGCTTCTGTGTGCAACTTATCCTGCATTTGCCATACTCTGGAAACTAGGAAGATATTAACATGAGGTTAACATACAAATATCATTCTGTCTTAACACTTACATGCATTTTCTGGAGTCATGCCCATGTTTGGTGCTGACTGTTGATACTATATACAGCAGACTCCATTTATAGTGGAATTATATGTAATGAAATATTAGATATTATGAAGAGTATCACAAGGTACCATTCAGTTTTGTATATCAGTTCTTCCCTGCTAAAATGAAATTAAGATATAATTCAGTGATTTTTGTGATCACTTTGGCTTCCTTAAATGAGTACCCTTTAAGGAAGACCAGGTGACCACAGAAATCATTGAATTTGTTTGTTTCTGACTTGTTATATAATTCTTATTAATTTCAAGGATGACAGGTGAAAATGCAGATAGAATCTATTAGATCATTAATCATTAATGGCAGTTGTAGTTAAAATAATTAATAAAAAAATCAATTGTTAGTAAAACTGAAAATGCATATAGTGATAATTAAATTGATACTTACCCTCTCCCCAGTAAACACTGTTATTTTACTAACCAACGATGTCTTATTGCCATCCAGAAAATAACATAGAAGTTTGTCTCATTTGTTTTCCTCCTTTGGGAAATGAGAACTGCTTTTCACAACTAAAGATTTCTTGCAAAGATTAATACATTTTTGTGCAGGTAATCAAGAATTCACTTCTTTTCCTTCGAGCGATTAATATAACATGAATTATGCTCAATCTGAAGAATATTAAATGTATTTTGGTGCAATTTATAGCCAGTTTACTAAATATTTCTTTAAAAAGTGACCAAGTGTCATTTTTACCACAAAGTAGCAGATTAAACATATCATTTCTCTTCACATTTGTGTTAATCTCATATTTGTTGATTGGAATAATTGATTAATAACAGATGACAATAAAAATATTGTCTTTTGGTACCGGTGATGTCACACATTTGGTGTGCTGGGATTAAATGTAAACTCCCAGTTTAATATCAGTAATATACCATACGTGTTGCTATTGCATATCCAACACTTATCCAGAAGGAAAATACCCAGACCGAATGACAAAAATTCCATCCTCCTATTAGGATGGACGAGAAGCTTCCAGAACACAAAATCACCCCTGCAGGAGAACCCCACATATTTCGGGCATGTGTTCAGGTGCTCATCATTATTTTATCGGTGGCAATGTTGTAATGTTCAACATTGCTTATGTAAAGAAGATTTGCTGATACTTTGTGGCTCAGTATGTGAATTATTGTCTTGTGTGTTACCTTGATCAATTGCTATCTGTTTATTTAAGCTCTTTTGAGTGTTTTTCCTAGACTGTTGATCAGTACATGCGGTGTACATTGTCGTGTTTTAATTTGTACCTTTTACCCCCTCTCAGTGCGTTACTGCTCTTACACTGGTTGGTTTTTGTTTTTAAAAAATACAATCCTAAGTAGCAATGGGTAGGTATTTAATATCCCTACCCTTGCATTTTGCAGTCAGTGGACTCGGCTGCCAATCATTAATTCACCATAGCTATATCATGAATGTTAACAATTTGTACATGGTAAGCAGGTTGCACGCCACTTTTTCACTTCATCGATCGTGCTAGGTTATAGAACAGAGGTTATTTTTCCATTTTTAGTTATCAGATTTTTTTTGAAAACTGGAAGTTTCTTGCTGTATTTAAGCTTGGTTGACTTGAAAGTAACAAAGATGTATGCAACCTTTCTCTCCATTGTGAATGTTGCAAATGCAAACAACTTTAACTTACACCTGTCACTCTTTCAGAAGTACATACCGTAATATACATAGAGGCCCCCCTCCTCAGAGGTTTCCAAGTTTTCCTTCTTTGAGTCCCTTGGGTCTCAGAGAAGGATTACCAAAGTCTCCCCAGAGACGCTTACAAGTAGTGGGACCCCTTCCAAGGGAGGTTGTAACTGGGTGGAGAGTGAGTCGCATTGTCCCAAGAGAGAGGAGCATCACTGTCCCCAATCCGTGAGGGGAGAGACCAAGTTCTGAGTTGCGCCCTGATGAGAGAAAGGAGCAGCATCCTCTCTTTACCACTAGGACAGAGAACGAGTTGTGCACTCCCCTCCAGCACAATCTCGCACCCAAAATGGCAGTGAACAAGCTGCATCCAATGGCAAGGGAAAGCAGTACAATTTACTGATCAAAGACAGACTCGCACGATTTGTACGACGGAAACCACAGCAGAATGCGAAGTATTCCAATGCAAGCATACTAATAACACTACCCAGCACGGAACTGATGCCAGCAAGTGTCAGCAAAATAATAAATCAAGCTGCTAATAAGCGGTTGAAAGAATTTGCCAGTGGGCCATCTCTGACAAAACAAGCCGCAGCAGAGATGGAAAAAATATAACCGCAAACTTAATAGCTGGTTGTGGTCTGTCTCTTCTTCGTCGCTGATACACCACTTATTGATCAGTGTTAGAACATAGTTTTAGACAACAACGAATATGATAAAATGTTCAAGTTTGTGTCGGATACTGCATTTAACATGGATGCACCAGTATTCAAGAGTGAGTATGTGTGTGATTATCAGTATTATTCCTGTGAATCACAAGAACGAGACCAACGTGGACGAATGGAATTACAAGTACAGGATACATCAGGGTATTTCTTGCCCGCCGAGGCATTACTGAAGTTCATGGTAAACTTGTGAAACATGATGATACCGCATATGCAGCAAATGAACGATGTGGATTTGTTAACAATGGTATTATGATGTTGTTTAACAGTACCAGATATATCATTGATGGTAGAGAAATCAAAGCATGCCTCGATAACGATGATGTTGCTACGACAATTATCGATCTTGATAACGATGATGTTGCTACGACAATTATCGATCTTGCAAGATACTCAAGATGACTATTCACGGTCTGCCAGCAGTCCCGACAAGAAAGTGTGGCAACCGTGGATATATCCCCGGTGCCCGGTCCGTATTGGGATTCGGGCGGAACAACACTTTTTAATTTTATATAAAAAAGTTTGCTTGAACAATAACTAGGAGAGGCCCGGGTGTTTCTTACCCCAGGATCAATGATCACTCTCTACGCCCTGTCTGCCGACCCATCAATGATGTTCGCGAAGGACATTACTGTCAACTCTGACGATAGGCAGTATCTCATGGTACAAATAACACAGGCTAGCACTGTTGATACACAACCAGTTGGAATGTTACCACGACCAGGGGTTGGTGGTACTGCGACACTGCAGACTACTAATCCAGAATTCAACCTGGGATTTGCAGCACCATGATCTCAGGTTAACGCTGATAGTGGATTTTCGTGTGTGATACCACTGTCACTTATTTTCGAATTCTCTAGACATGTTAGAAAAGTTATATTCGATGCCAGCACACAATGACAATAGTTGGAAGGCCACCGACAACAATGCAATCTGGCGCGCTGGAATTGGTGGGGATGAACTGGTAAAGTAACACTAACAAAACTAGCATTATGGATGTCAGCGATGCCTCCATCAGTGACAGAAGAAACGAGGTTATTATCGTTCATGGATAGTGGTGGTATATCAGCGCTGTCGTGGCTGACAATGACCACAGCCATAGCTCCAGGCACAGCAGCAACATTTTCATGGCAGGTCGCATCACAGCAAGGAATTGCAGCACCACGATACATGTTCATGACATTTCAGCGTGCCACCAGGTATAACGATCAGACAGCAAACCAAATGGTGTTTGATAAGTTCTGTATGCGAAATTATTATTCGCGCATATTTGTTTCTCCGTTAACTTGACATTGTCAGAATCGTGAAGTATCTTTCCATGCTGAACGGCGTCATACTGCACGACACTTGTATCTAGAAATAGTATCGTGTATTAGGAACCACTTGGGATGTAAACAATGTACGCTCATGTAGCAAACTCCTAAGCTTTTGATTAAATTTGTTTGCAGATGAACTAAACAGGCTGTTTCGTCCATTTGAAAGTAGAGATGATAAAAATGACGATTTAGGAGAAATGTTCATAAGTATTCGCAAATCAAATGTTTCAGACTACGGCCTGTGCTCTCAAGGGTCTGTAAAAATAGCACAGAAAAAGAAATATTAAGGCCAAGAGCCAACCCGTCTCCCTCAGATACGTTCCATTTTACCAATCAGTCAAAGACTCGGTAGAAAACCTCGGATGCAATAAGCCAAGACAATGCATTTCTGGTGGTGAAGTGGGCTGTAACACTGCAGCTGCTTTGCAATTTTCTCCCTTTTACTTTTTTGATACAGTGTTTGAATTTATAGTAGGCCTAGCGATAGACGTCATACAGGTCATGTGAGAGGGCATAACAATATGTAATCTATAGGTGGTAAGAACAGTGGTAATAAATATACACACCTTTTTGCATCTTGAATTCCTAAAAATGTGTTGTCATTGTTAGTTAAGCTAAACAGTGGAAACGGGTTCCAAAACTTGATCACAACTCAGGAATTTTGATTGCATTTCCAACATCAGCAGGAAGGGCGGACCCTACGGCCTCGTTTAGGTATTTATTTTGTAAACTCACCTCTTCTGCACTACTTTGTCCGCTACTGGGCTGCGCTACTGGATATATACATTTCTATAGACTGTTTGTTTATTGATCTCGAGACAGACATACCGTCGGTCCGTCCTCCCTGCTGCTACGGGGAGCCCAAATCCTCCAATTGTAAGTAAAATCGAATGCTTGTACAGTGAGCAAGCGAAACGATGGGGTCCCCTACCTGCGGCCCTGACACTGTGTACAGGTATAAGTAAAATATTTCCCGCCGAGTGAGATCTTTGACCGGTCGACCGTGAGAGAGAGCCAGCCAGTTTAAAGTTAGTGTGTCAAAGCAGGGGCAACATCTCCTCCGGCCTTCAAGTGCTTTATTTTTTTGGTTGAGCTTGTTGCAGCAACGACGACTGAGTGAGTGGGGGATAAATAAAAGGTTGGTTGCTGTCTCAATCAAACATTTTATCGAGACCAATGCGATACCTCGATCTGGGGTCATGTAAATTTCTCGCAACAAATCCATGTGGGGTCGTTTGAGCGTGTGAGAAAATGTTTTTAAATTTGTTTATATCCATGTCACCGGAGCACCAAGTTTGATGAATACTTCGTAGCGTGTGTGTATCAACCCCCATTAAATACCGCCAAAAGGTTGCAGTTATCTCTGATGACCTTAGGTATTTAAACATATCGCCGAGTAACATAAATCACATCCGCGTTTTTATGTCTGCCTCGAGAAAATATTCGAGCTGGATTTGTTTGTTTGTCTAACATCACATCATCGTATACTACGAGCTTATTGATATCCCCGTCGAGATCATCGACAGACGGAGCCTCATCGATATCAGTAATAAAGTCAATAATATCATCCCCGGCCGATTTATCAACTGAAATTTCCTTTGCACTATCATTAAAATCCCTCAACACACTGTAACATCGTTGGTCATCCACTGACGGCGCCATTAAACATAACTTATCCCACTTAAGCCATCTTATTATCATGTTGAGTAGCAGTTGAGTCTTTCCAGACCCAGATGGCCCTATAATAATTGCTCGAATAGAGTGTGGTAATGCTGGATGGTGCTTGACGGGTTCTATTTCTCGTGTCGCTGAGAAGTCAATGACATCCATATTAATAACAAATATAACAAATAATATGTATTTATATTGTGGTTGATGCAGTGCACCCACCAATACCAGTGAATTAGCAACAATAAGGCGTGCACTTACAGGCAAATGTGTGAAATGTGGCACCAAAAATACAAGTTTGTTTCGTCTCGTGAGAAGTCGGGCAGTAATATCGCTGCTTCACTTTGAAAATTACAAGGGACTCCATGGGCTGGCTATGTATACTGGCAAGAAACATCGACCTGGATATAATTATTGTGGCCCTGGAACCCGACTTGATATTCGACTCGATGAGCGAAATCAACCCAAACCAAGAGAGTCTCCAGTGAATGCGATTGATCAGGCGTGTCATGCTCGTGATGTCGCATATAAAAGTCCAGATTTACAACAACGACATTGATACACACGCTAAAATGAGTATTAAAAAGAAATCTGCGAGAATCCCTAGCTAATTGGCTGGTAAGATCTGCGATGAAAGGCAAATTAGCGTTAGGGGCTGGGTAATTAATCGGCTGATAATTATTAATATAATAATGGAGTCAATTTATTATAGCCCAAAGGGATACTGGAGGAGTAGGGCTGCCATTAGTAAACTTGCTGGCGCTGAAGGAGTTACACGTGCTGCAGCTGCAGATTGGTTAGTACGACAGGCAATATGGCAAATATATCTACCACCCCCTAAACAAATTTAATATGGGAATTTTGATGTCAGTACCCCCAATAAAGTTCATCAGGCCGATATTTTGTTTCTACCCCATGATACTATTAAACCTGGCAGAAGTCGCGCGCACACATACAAATATGCACTAACTGTTATTGACGTTGCAAGTAGATACAAAGAAGCAGAGCCGTTAGCAACTAAAATAGCAACAGAAGTTGCATCTGCGTTTGAACGAATTTATCGACAAGGGCCCTTGCAATGGCCACAGTTACTACAGGTTGATCCTGGCAAAGAATTTCTTGGTGCAGTAACTTTGATGATGAAAAAACATAACGTCAAAATCAGACAAGGACACACTGTGCTACATCCTGATCATTAAATCGTTGAACGATTTAATCGAACACTTGCTGAGCGATTATTTGGATATCAATACGCTCAAGAAATTTCCACAAACACAAGATCTCGTGAATGGGTTACAAGACTACCAAGTATGATAGCCGCATTAAATAATGAAATTACACGTGGAATTTCTATGAAACCCATCAATGCAATCACGAGAAAACGCATACCAGTACAACGACATGACTCTTTCTCAAAATAACCAGTACTCGGTAATGCGACTGTCGAATATTTATATGACACTGGGAAGCTTGAAGGAGGGGGTAAAAAAAGAGCAACTGATCCAGTATGGAGTCTAACCACACATAAAATTTCCATCGTGGTAAGATCCACGGGTAGACCTGCAAATCTACAGATTTGATTCAACTGCTCCTCAACGTGGATTTGTCCCTGAACATTTATAAGTAATTCTTGAAGATACTCAATTACCACCGCCTTCCCGAAAGTGAAGGTTCACTGACCCAAGGAGCTTACCCCCTCAAGGAGCTAGCTCCAGGGCGCTGGCGCCCCGACGTCGATTACACTCAAGACAGGTCAGCATCACATTTTCACGTGTATGGCCACAACTACTATTAATTCTATCCACGGTAAATTGTCTTGGATTATTATTTGAATAATGTTGCCGTAATATTACTGCGTTACAGCTCTCACAGTGATTATTTTGTTGTTGTCGTAGCGTCATGATCATCGACACATCAAGATCAAACTCGCGTTTGTTTTTTGTTTGTATCATATCGTTGATATCTAGCTAAGTTTTTCCTTATTAATATATCATCCTCATAATAATCGACAGTTTCTTTTAACCAGCGATGTGGGGATTAGCCGACAAAGTGTGGGGGTTGGCCGTGATCGCCGCACATAACTACTGCAATATGTTTCGTCAACAACCATTGAAGAAACATTTTTAACACGTCCACCGATACCGTCCATATCTCATCCCAGATAATAATCTTAGGGATATATTTCTCACCCATTCGTTCTGCGGTCCATGCATCTCCCTTCCATCGAAAGAAATTGTAATAGGTATGTGACTTAACCCCTCGTTGTTTCATATCTCTGGCGAGCCGGTGAGTCGGAGTCAGCGCAACCATATCATTGTTCAGGAATAAGTTTATTGCACGTGTTGTTTTACCGAAACCGCCGTGCCCATTAAGATAAACAGTTTTATTCCTAGCAACAGGATTATGTATAGATGGCGCTGAGGACGGTTGTGACAACTGTGAGTTCCTGTAATATTCAAGTAGCGGCTTATAATCTGCAGATTCCGAATAATTAGGTATCATCTCATTCTTGATTCGCCAACTACCCCATGAAACGCTAGCGTTCTCAGAAGCGCTAGCGTTCTCAGGAGCATCTCCTGAACATATATCACAGTTATCTAACAATCCAATATTCGTTGTATCGAGATAAAATGAATATTTGGCGACTCTGACCGCTGTATCAGGAAATCTGTTGATCATTGGTATTAGATTTATGAAAACATACGCTAGCATCGAAGATCTTAAATGAGTATATTGCGGCGAATTCGCGTCATAATAACATAATACAGTACCCTGCTTGGTTCCATCGTTCAAGAATACACTCTGTGTATACGAGAACGTGCTTTGTTCGTTGTGTCTTTGATTACAAAATCAAGTTCAGCCTAGTCGATAATTAATCGTGTACAACTTCGTCGATTAGGCGATGAGACTTCTTGTGTAAATTTGCCAATGATTTTCCTTCCCAAATCCTTTGCAAGTGACATCTCAATGCCGCTGTCACTTCTAGATGCTAGCACCTGGGGTTCTGGCATCCAAACCTGTTTTGTGGTCGATACGAAATTATTGCCTCACTCACTGTCAGCGATAACAATATCGCCGCATCAAGCATATATCGTAATAATACTATTGGAACCCAGCAAAGTTCATATTTTGCACATGAATCGTCGGGATTTATCTCTGGATCGGGTTTATTAAAATGTCGGACAAACCAACGAACAATAACAGGATGAATCCCCTTAGGAAATTCAAATGGCTCAACGACTGCAAATCCTGTCAAGTCGAAGTCGGGTAGGGGTCCATTTATTGATACCCTAGTCATCTCATGGGTAGGGTGTCCAAATTGCTTAAAATACGATGCACACTCACCCATCCCAAGAAAACTTCCAGGATAACATGCCACCATATCAACGGAGATAATTTCGTTGAAATCATATTTGGTCTTGCACACCCATACTCGACACACGACCGCTGAATATCTTCGAGAAATTCTTTCCACATTGGTCTCTAAGAATTTTTCTTCTGGGCAACATGAGCGACTACAGACGGAACAGTAAAACAATTACTCAGTAATCGTTCTATCTTTTCGTTGTCGTCGGCATATTTTCGTGCAACTTCAGTCATCGTTGTATGAAGAGATTCAGCACGATAAAGATCACCGCACGGTCGCACAAATTAATCTAATTGTCGTTGCTAATCATCACTTTGAAATAGCCACACTGACACTGGATCGGTTTTACTGATCTCACAAATATATACAAATATATCATTACCGTCAGTATTAGCATCAGCGCTAGTGTTAACACTGGGAACTTATCTAGCTCTTTTATCTCGTGGAAATATGGTTATACCTGGCGTCCAGGAGTACGCGTTATGGTCAATTAGTATGATCGTTGCTCCATTTTTCAAGTACTTAGCGCTGTACAAAACTTCGCCGGTTATTGTTTTAATCGTTATTGGAAATCTTAAGGTCTTTTCTAACTCAGCAATATCGCTTTTTGTGGCCCAACTTGATCGCACTCTAGCCTCCCATTGATTTATTTTATCACGTCGTAACCATGTCAGACCCTTTCCTCTTAATGCGTTCTTAAAGTATTCTGTGACTCTCTGGGCGACACAATTTAAAATGCCACCACACTCGCACTTGTGCCCCAGGTCGCAAGCGACCCTCGCATTGGAGCAAACGCGTTAACATGAGGCTCATTTAACGGATAAATAGTATAAACAACTGCAGTCATCGGCTTTCTCGTAATATGGTTTGTCGACCCCAGTTAGCATTCCTAGTCTGGAATTTCTAACACAGCAACCCCCACCTCTGTTGCTGGCACCCAGGGCGCTAGCGCCCCCCCGCGGTTTCGTGAATCGCGAATAGGGTCACATATATCACGGATAATCCAAGTTACCTCGCCCTTGTCCTTGGACAAGGTGTCATCGACGGCAACGATAAATTTTATTCTGGAAAAATATCTTTCTCCGTCCTGCAAATAATCCACGATTTTTGCTGCTCGCTGGTCATTTATGGTAGCATCTGTCAGGGTGGTGTCCTTGTCCAACGACATGGGTCTGGTTCTCAATGTTGACCACACATGAGTTGCCCTATCATATATAAACTCTTTCTTGGCCCCACGGATACGATCAAGTAATTTTCGATGACCCCAAGCTGCTAGCGCGCGGCGTACCAGCACACTGCGGTCCACGTCTTCTGGACCCGCTGTTGGGTGTGTCGTGTTCAATCTATTATTAATACCGGTTATCTTGTGTTCTGTCAGGAAAGAAAAACTCTGACATAGGTTTATTTATGAATGTTACAATGGCGTGATCGCTGATGCCTTGGTGATGGATCATATTGATTTCAAACCAAGAAATAATTGTCTACGGAATCTTCAGGCTATAGTACAGCTCGAAAATTGTAAGCGGGGTTTCGCGGCCGGGGCAAGGTATCCACGGCGTGTAGTGTCTGTAAATCCACAAACAGACGAAACAAAATAGTATTTCCATCAACTTATGTAGTCGCCAAATATTTCGGTATTACCTGAGCTTCAGAGCACCACGTCGTGGAGTGGATAATAAGTTCGACATTGTCACAGAAATATAATCAGCGAATAATATTTCAGTATGCGATGGCGGTGAAGTATTAATACTCCGAACTTTTAAACACAGTAGTAGTACCGTGGGAAAGTTGTGGGCCTGATAGTGGGATTAAAATGTAACCTACCTGACCGGCACGCTTACAACAATACAGTGAGTGTTAATACTGGGAGTATAATATTTCCAGCGTCAGGCACTGAATGTCACCACTGGCTGCCTGGAGGAGCAGTCGTTGTTGCCAGGTGCTTACCACCGTTGATACTATTATCCTTGGACAAGGAGGTTCTCGACGGAAGTAAAATAAATATATATATATATATATATATATATATATATATATATATATATATATATATATATATATATACACACACACACACTTTTTGCCCCACCCCCATCCCATGTCCAAGGACCGACGACGACTGTCTTTTACACGACCCTATCTCGCACATAAAGACTGATCGATGATACTTCATTTCTCTTCTCCAGAAGATAATTATTTTGGCCTGTGAGGCTAAAGTGTATACGGAACGGAGATGGGTTATGCGTTCGCAAATACACTGGATTTACGGAAACTAGATTAATCAGGTGGAACGGGGGGGGCCTCTGGGGTAAAGGAGTAAAGAATATATCTTTGTGCTGCTTGTTTTGAATTTTTAAGGTCTGTGTGATAGTTTCCATGGACAACATCCGCGACTAAGTTGACAGAAATCGAGGAAGTGATCATGAAACACATGGGGATATATGTCGTCCACCCACACCATCGCCGTCGATGGCGTTATTGTGTTTGAGTATCATTGGTGGAGGGGACATCACGTTGTATGCGGTGACGATCGCTGGAAGATATTTATCGATGATATCGCTGAGTGGTTTTTTAATTCCATCGATATCAAGCCATGGTAAGTTAAAAGTCGGTAATTGGTCGCTGGTGATCTTGAAATAATTAATAAATTTATGTTTATATAAACCGAAGCGGTAGCCGATCGCTGTCTTTATCTCAGATTCATGAAATAGTTCAGCGTCAGCGACTACTTGTTTGATATCTTGTATCGTTGAAATGATTTGCTGTTTGAGATTATCATTGGGGAAACTCATGCGCGTACTGTTGAAATAATTGCCGTAATTTGTCACGCATACGCGTGTGTTCGTGTGATATGTCTTTGGCCAGTACCATACTGGAATATTCTCTTTCTTTTTTTCTGCTCCAACTTAAATTATATCATCTACTATCCATTGGATATATTTTTTACCTTCAAATGTTTTGCCCTTCCATGTATTAAGATTTCTGTACGCGGTGGGGGTGTGTATAAATTCCAGTTTATCTATGGTAAAATCGCCGCGTTGAGGTTCTGGTACCGATTGTGGTGGTGGCAGTAACGTTGGCCATCCAAAGACTTGACGTATTGATAGATGTCAACAGCATAATCGGGGGTAGAGATTTCTAACGCAGCACTTAACGTTAGCTGGTGTACCGTTAATGCAATTTTAAATTCTCGCCCTGTGATTGGTTTAATTTGAAGTTGAAATTTATCATTGATTTGTTCGATTTGATAACTGTAGGGATGCTGAAGGTTTGCTAATCAGGCGTTCCATCCGATTTATTTTTATACGCAAATACAAGTGAATTATTGGCTGGTAATCCACCAAAGGATTTTGATCTAATATTGGGCCAACTATTATAGACTCGCAATTGTGCCAGTGCTATTTCAAGAGACCTACCGTTCGGTGCTCGAATCGGTGTAGGAAAACTAATATCAAATTCTGGTTGCGTTGACGCCGCTGATATCATTGTAGTTTGTAGACGGTGCAGTATTTGCAGCTATTTGTTCTATTTATACTCGAATTTCACCGTATTCCATCCCCATTTATTATTTTATACCCTTGATGCTAATTGGGGTCTTCCCGAGGCTAGTGGTGGAGGCACTGGGGGTTCCCCCAATTGCGTCATAGTAAATGTTAGACATCGTATCAAATTCGCAGTCGGTAATTATACCGTCATTCAACGCCTACGATATCAGCGATGATTATCTAGCGTACGTATGTGTTACCGTGGATAGCAACTCTGTATACTCGTGTAATTCATCAGTCGCGCATGTCGATAATTTCTTGGCTGTGATATTAGCGATGCCAGCAACCCCTGTTATAAAAGCCATACCGATTCTCACCACTAGGGCTATCACGTTGGTGGCGGATAATGTGTCCATTAACGTCATCGTTCCAGCAACTACGGCTGATGCAGTGTAGACAACAACGTCAATAACCACGATGAGTCGTCGGTATTATTTTTTGGCCGTATAAGCATAGATGATATCGCTCATTGGTCGCTGCCAATCACGGGCTTGATCGAATCTGTAAGTGGAATCGTAATTCATTGACTTGGGTGAGTAGGAGTGGGTACTATATGGAGTGCTAGCACTCTAAGTAATTAATACTCTAAGTGACCAATGGAGGCACAGATGCTACAAATTCCAGACACCACCAGTAAGTGGTTTCGGTTAATTTTTGATCATCGGGATCCAGTATAAATCTTTCTTCGGTGCCTTGATTTAATACGATTGACAATGTCCCAGAAAATTCATCGGTTGGATGGTGTCATGGATACGTGGTAAATAATCTAAATTTTTCAGCACTGAGAGCCAATACACACCAGTGACCTCAGCGGTATGTTTGAGGGAGTTATTATCCAGTGACCATGTGGTGAGTCCTGATGCTACTGTTTATACAACGTTTTTGGAGGGAGTCGTATGTGGAACACTAATCACTTTTATTTTTTTTCTTCGATTGTTGCAAGTTTAATGATGGCAAAACCATTGGATTCCAAAGAACTCAACGGAGACTCTATTTATGGTTCTGCGAAAATTTTTAAACGCGGTCGCATGAGTAGTATAATCTGATCTAAAATTAGCTAATCCTTCATTAAGTGCCATTAACGTAGTCCTTATCGCATTGTCACTGTTATCTACGTATAATTTTGTTGCAGCGTCGTCACCCGAGTCTGGTTCTCTCACTTAACAGTTTTATTCCCACTCATGTCGAGTTTGCCGGCCAACGTGTCACCGGCCGATTGTACACACTTAGCAACACTTTTTATAATATCATTTCTGATAGCTGCGATTGATACACTAGAGTCTTGGATTTTTCTATCATCAGTAAATACTGGAGTATTATCGGATGTGTCCCCGAGAACTCGCCGGATAATATCAACGAGTTTAACATTGGATGTCATTAGCCTGCCGTGCTGGTCCTGAAAAATAATAACTTCATATAGATCTAGTCCAGCAAGGCTCGTAAGATCAGAAAGCTCATCTTTAGTGGCACATTTTGACCAATCAGCTAAGACTGGACTTTTTTAACCCTTCTTCGTGCCCTAGAAGAAGATCTCCTCCCATAAATATCTACCAAATTATAAACGTTAAACCCGTTTAAAACGACCACTTGTATACTCGTGCACAGCTATATGGCGAGGGAGCAGATGGGGCGATCTGGATACAGTATCAAGTGCAGCAAGTACTCTTAGACCACACACAGGCGGACGTGTTATTGTTTGTGTTGGCAACGTGAAATACCAGATCGGTGAGACGCTCTGCATTCTACTGCTATTGTTTAAAAATGCGAGCCCATACGAATCAAAATAAACAACACCACTTGGGTCAATAGCATACTCAACCCAGTGAGTGCCTGGACCGAACTGCGAGTCAAGATAAAATGATACCTGTTTCGACATGATTTGGTTTGTCAGGTAATTGATCGCGCATAAAAACTCCTCGAACGTTTTAAATGTTTAATCGGCGAGCAGCTTCCAGTAATCAAAGTTAAACATAGGAAGCTTTACTTGTTGGAGTTTCTCGAAACGGCCCCAATCTTAGGCCCTGACCGTACCTCAAAGTTAGAGGTTAGGGCAATCTTAGACCTTGCCCCCTTTTTTTCGGAAGTCGTAAGTCCGCGTCCTGTAGCTTTCTTTACTGCAATTTCAGCAGCGGCTATTAATATTGGTAAATCTGGAATTTCCGTTCCGGGTAATATTAGACCTCGCCCGCTCTTTTTTCGCCACCCCCACCCCTTTTGGGAAGAAGAAATTTTTAATTCGTGTCCTGTAGTTATCTTTAATGCCATTCCAACAACAGTGCTAATTGCACCAAGTTCAACAGCTTTTGCAACAGCAGGGGCTTCAGCGGCCATCAATCCTAGTATTGATTGGCATAAATGGAAATATACCCCCTCCCCATTTTTGCCATGTCCTTAATGGCACCAGCAGAAAGATCGAGTCTTACACCAGTCGCTGAACGTTTGGTGTCATTAAAGTGTTTGAGTTGACGTTCGGTCAGTGGTAGTTTATTTGGACCGTGTAACGCCGATGATTTCAACGTTATTATTCCGAAATGTTTGTCGATGCGGATTGTAGCTTTTTAATCTGAACAGCGGTCAGAGTAACATTCACGGGATGAAATGACATTGTAAATATCATCAATGGCGATTTAATTACAGATGGGATCGGATCATAAATGATCGGATTTCGCTGGCGAAATTTAGATGCATGTTTTCCACTGGGGTACCAATGACTCCCATTCATCCACCCACCCTCCTCAGGCAGCATTCTTTTGTCGGACAGTATAACAGCGATGACTATAATTAGCAATAGCTCCTCGCGCTACAGGAAAGTGTATATTAACAACAGATTCCCTGAATAAATCCAGATGTTCCAACGAGAAGTAATAGATCGAAAAATGTTGTAAAATCCAGCTGTAATATTTGTAGACCAGAATCCACATTTTCATCACTTCCTATGAATGTCATCAAACGATGATATGCACGTGCAACGTGATTATTATCAAAATTCAATAATATGTCCTCGGAGGGGTCTTGATGCCCGTTTACCCTTAATGAAACTTCAGCAACACCAACTTTGTCAATATCATTGTACTGTGTTCTTGTGAGTTTACTCGTTTAGTATTTTGTAAAGCAATAAATATATGTCGCGAAGCAGAGACACCTTGCTGTGATGCTATTTGCCAAGTAAATAAACCATTTGTTGTACTCTGAGCACTGTCTGTGGTCATCTTCAGCCACGACAATGTTGACTTACGGCCTTGGTCCATAAACGATAACAATCGTTGCTCTTCGGTCAGCGACGGCATCATTGTTGGCATCCACAGTGAAAGTTTTGTCAGTATTACTTTACCAGCATCACTCTCAAGGCGCCAGACTGCATCATCCTGTGTAGCTTTTCTTACAAGTACAACTGTATGCTTGGCTCCGAAAATGACGTTTCTGACACTTCTACAAAATCCAAAAACGTGTGACAGTGGAATTGCACATGAAAATGTTCTACGATCACCTCTTAACATTGCTCGTCGTGCAGTAAATCCTAAGCTGAATTCTGGATTAGCACCAAGATTAGCACCAAGAACCACCGGAGAAATATCGGTGTCGCCAGCAGCGGCTGTATGTTTTTGGGGGCGTCTTATATCATACTGTATATTATTAGGATGATCAGTGATATCCTTTGCGAACAGCATTGACGGACCAGCCGAGCGCGAATAATCATCGGAATATCTTGCCAGACCCAATATCGTCGTGGCAACGTTGACGTTTTCCAGGCACGATTCAATGTTTCTTCGGTCGATGCTATACGTGGCACTGTTGAACATCGCCATGATGCCATTATTAACAAAACCAATTCTAACCTCATCCCTATATGCAGTATCATCGGTTTTTAAAATTAGCCTTCGACTTCAATAAATGCTTCAGCGGGCAAGAAATATGTACTTGTATCCTGCACTTGCAGCTCATTTCGCCCACGCTGATTTGGCTCTCGTGCATCATACGAATAATATTGACAATCACGTATCAATTCATCTCTAAGGACTGGGTCGTCCATGTCAAAAGCGGGATCAGATACAAGCTTGAACATTTTTATTATCAATTTATTATCGTATAACACGAAGACCATAGTGTAATCCACTATGATTAATTATCCACCGCGGGTCAACCCACTTCCAGCTACTAGACTTGCTGCTATATTTTCTCTCTCTCCGATTCTGACAGTGGTCCTGCCACTAGTAGCAGGGGAACACCAGCTAACGCGGCTAGTCGCGCATTTGCAGCTTGATTTGTTACTTTACTGGCATCACTTCAGTGCTTGGAAGTGTAACTGCCTGTGGTTTTCGTCTGCGTATTAATCGTGCTAGTCGTTCCTTGATCGCTTAAAATGCTTTACTAGCAACATCACCCACAGTACTAACACCTTTATCACGAATAACATCAATTGTTTTCATTCCTAATTGCTTTGCAATCGGTATTGTGTTTTGCGAAATCCTTCTGAATAGACTCTGAATAACATTACCGAGTCCATCTCCTTAGATCTCTCTGTATACAGGCAATAGTGAATTTATCACTCCGACCATAATAGGTCTACGTTAAGTATAGTGTATGACTATTGTAACATTTCTCTCAGTGATCTAATTGTGATCAATCACTGTAATAATCGTCGGCAATTTCATCGATAAGTGACATTAATATCCATGGTACCACCAGTAAATAATCGCTGACAAATAGCCGCAGCTTCATTAATAATTTCAGGGGAATTATTACCAGCCCGTCGCCCACCAATTAATATCTCTAGTCAATCAATGTCGGCAAGAACGTTACTGGGGCACGGTGTAACAAGACCACTCCCCCTGGTACTGGTACTGTAGTACTAGGATCAGTACATGCATCTGCATCATACCATTGCTTCTGTGATGATGGCGGGCTCGAAGCTGGGTGGGGGGGGGTGTCTCCTTCTGCTCTTGTTTAAGCTCTGGTTTTTACTCGTGATTTTTTCCCTTTTTTCTATTGATATTTGGAGTTGATCCCAGTGTTCGTCTTCTTTCTGTTGTTCTGTTCGCTTGATATTCTCATTTACAGTCACGACAAAAAGATCAAATTTTGTATCGTCGCGTCTGACTTGATCAACATCGTTAGCAATGCGATATATATATATATATATATATATATATATATATATATATATATATATATATATATATATAATACACTCGTCGCCACTCATACTTTTAATTTATTCGGGTTTTACATATTTGTCTCTTTCAAAAAACCCAAACTCAGCAATTTTAATTAATTGGTCCGGATCTTTGATAGCGCCAATATCTTCAGGGGTCAATTTATATATCATAGTAACTCTGGCTCTTACTGACCGTTCTTTTGTTTCTGGTATATTGCCGATCACCTCACGAATTTGGTCAATACCTTCGAGTACTTGTATTGGCGGACAGCAGCTATCACAGCTGGAAGTTCTCCAAGAATCATTTTAGTAGCTTTAGTTCGCTCTGCTATTTTCCCAGTTGCTTTAGCTGTTTGCTGATAAGTTGGAAGAAGACCTCGCGTCTGAGCCAAGGCAGCCTCTGTAACTAGTTGCACTTTCCGCAAATCCCTCTCTTGCCTCCTTCTCGCCTGTAATAGTTCTTTGACAGAATCACGGACGGGGATATATTTTTAATCGTATCTAATCGCTGTCAAGAAAGTTTAGTTGAACGCGATTCCATGGCCGGCGCATACTCGCTCATTGTTATTGATATATTATACTGATTGAATTACAGACCATACTCTCTGTCACATTTTTTATCCCCCCACTCACTCACTCGTCGTCGCTAAAACAAACCCAACTAAAAAATCACTTTAAGGCCAGAGGATTTACTTCCCCTAACACAAACAACAACAACAACAACAACAACAACAACAACAACAAAAGCGCGGACGACTGCACCTAACTAAAAACTGGCTGGCTCTCTCTCACGGTCGGCCGTTTAATGAACTCACTCGGCGGGAAACATTTTATCTATACCTGCACACAATGTCGGGGCCGCAGGTAGGGGACAGCATCATTCCGCTTGCTCGCTGTTCAAGCATTCGATTTCACTTACAGTTGGAGGATTTGGGCTCCCCATAACAGCACGGAGGGCGGACAGACGGTATGACTGTATCGAGATCAGTAAATAAACAGTCTATAGAAATTTATATACCCAGAAGCGCTGCCCAGTAGCGGACAAAATAGTGTAGAAGGGGTGAGTTTACAAAATAAATACCAAAACGAGGCCGTAGGGTCCGCCCTCCCTGCTGCTCCAACACAAATCCAAAGTAGAATTCAGTGCCCAAATTGAAATGAATTCGATATTTCCTAACAACCACATTTAATCCTACGTCTGCTTGAGTGTTTCTATTAAAGAATTACATATTTTTGCACCTTATGATTAATGACAGAACTGAACCATATGTACAGGTGTATCAAGGCCAGTCCCTCAAGCGATATGTATATCCTACGGAATTGACCAAGTTAATAAATCCAATCGATCACAGCTAGCACAACAGAATTTTGTTAGATCGACAGAAAAACAAAATCCGTCGATTCCAGAACAAATGGAAAAGTTGTTTCAAGTCCCATTCATTCACAATATGACTCAACATTTCAGTTTGAAGTAAACGAAAACGAGATCTACTTTTAAATAAACGAATGATAAGCTACCAGGTTCAAAGGTCGCAGGGCGGTGGCAAGAACAGTGGTAATAAATATACATACCTTTTGCATCTTGAATTTCCTTATGAATATGTTTTTGTTTTTTATTTAGTTATTTCTGCTAATCAGTTTCCAAAACATGATCACAATGCAGGATTGTTCTGCACTTTTGACTACATTTCCAACACAAATCCAAAGTAAGCTACCAGGTTCAAGGGTCGCTGGGCGGTGCAATATGAGCATTAATACCGTTATTGTATATTTTTGTACCTACAGTTGTGTATTTACTTTGGAATCCAGCATAAATTCAATTTACCCTTTGCAAACATTTACTTACCTTGATACAATATTTCTATGCAACGGAGACAAAAAGTTATTCATAAAAGCAAATTCTCTCGCCAACCATTCTTTCCGGCAGAATTTGAGATAGGCTATGTATGTATGTATGTATGTATGTATGTGGGTGGGTGGGTGGGTGGGTGGGTGGGTGGGTGGATGGGTAGTATCGAACATGTTACGATTGAGTTAGAATGGTTTAGAAAACTTTAGATGCATGATCAAAGTCGTATAAGAATGAGTCAAATATGGTCGAAGATATAAATGGTGTATTGAACAATTACAACAGTCCATCAAACATAAAAGTGGTCTCAGTGACCACTTGTTGATTATGGTGAATAATTGATCGGATGTAAAAACATATGGATATTGACAAATGTAAGTAATATGTGTTCAAGATATTTATGCTTTAAGATAAATGGAGCGAACAAAATCAAGAAATAGGCCAAATGGTATACCATCTCTCAACTTAGCTGACACATATATAACGATCTACAGGAAAATAATGAAAATTAAAGTACTTTACTGACAACATTTAAAGTCTGAATGTGTGACTTGTATTTTTTATATCAGACAATGGCATATAGAAATGTTTACAACGCGTTTAAAGTTCATATTTCTGGTCGTGAAACAGTGGGAACAATGAGGAGGTCTGCAGTAATGTGTTAAAGAACAAGGATCTGGGAGTTAGAGGTCAAAGACTATAAGCTCAGAGTAATAATTATGGAAATAAAATGTTACATAAATCGGGATTCCTGAAAGCATAGGCGTTTGCCCCCTCCCTCCCCCCCTTAATACGATTTTCTAAGGACGGATACAGGAGGTTTTGCATATTCTAACTATATGTCCGTACTGAAAGCATTAACCTTCACTGTCACGGAATTGTATAAATCCCTTCATTTATTAAATCCATGTACTCGGGTTTCGTCTTTTTGTGTACAACGATACCCGAGGGTGATTTGTGTATATTGTACAGTATTTCGAAACAATGAATTCGGTTCATCCTATGCCGCATGTGCGAGTTCTTTCGATGGGAAAAACCGAATACTTCCAGCGCACAGACGATGTAGGGCTGCATGACCTGTGTATAAATGCCTCACCGTAAGACTAAATCTTTACATTACGGAACGTCTTGTCAGTGAGCAGTCTACTTAAGGACTTGCACATCTTCAGCTGTAGAGGTATGGGAGTTATTTACTAATTTCTTGTGTATACGTTATAGCTATTGTGCTACCACGTTTAATTTTGTATATTTTCTATGTAGCTTCGGCTTACGTAGTATAATGCAAATATTTTATATTCTTGTTTGTGACTTAGCAAGAGATTTATATTAGCAATATAAAGATGCGTTTTTAAGCAACGTTTAATACCATAGGATTCTTATCGGACACAGGTAGGTTCACTTCTGAACCTGTTTATTTCTTTGTAATGTTGTGCCGATAATGTAATTTGTATAGCATTCCGTATTTAACGTCATTACGTGTTATCGTATATGCCCGTGTCATGCATAGTACACGGTGATAGATGTATTTTCAGCTGATCAGAGACGACGAGGTACCAGCTGTAGAGCTGACCACAGAAGTTGACCATAGCAGCTGTAAAGCTGAACCATAGCAGCCGTAGAGCTGAGTGAACAGTGTTGCTGGTCTAGTAGCAGGTGATCGGACGTTGCTGACCGAATTGGTGGGCGCTGACTCCTTGATTGACCAAGGAATTGAATGGTGGTCGGTGACTACCTGAAATGCTGACTGCTTGATAGACCGGTGTGAGTGGTAGCCAAGTGCCCTAGTGACGGAGTGTTTTGTGTTACTCCATGCATGCTAATCTTTTAGCCGTGGGCTAATTATGGAGTTTGTTATTCCCAGTCTTTTGGGACTGTAAAGATATTGTGCATGATATCTGTCCCTTTGTTTTCATCATTTTATTATTTTAGTAAAGTACCTCATTTTTCACTATTTGAGTGAATACATTTTACTATATGAGTAAAGTACATCATCTTTTACTATTTGAGTAAAACGCATCATTCTTTACGTCGTGTGAAATTAATGTGAATCATTAACCTTTGTCCTTGTACTGTGTAAGGTCATTTATTTGCATTTATATTTGTTGCATTATTAGGTTCGTGCGGATTATGTTAATTTGTCCAATATTTGGATCTTATACACGCACGTATTAATCATAATTCTTTTCTTATTCAAGTCATTCATCAATAAACATTTTATGTTAAGATTATTATTATTTGTAGGTAAACATGTTAACTTGGATTTTAGTTCGGGACGTTTTTGAAGTTTTAAAGAAACATTTATAGGTCTCATGGTATATCAAAGATACAATTTACACTATACATATATTTTATTTATATCACATACAAATAAACATATTTGCATTTCCAACGCAGTTATGGCTGACTGCCAGCAACTGTTTTGACTGAATGACTGAACTCTGTACAGCCCTGTCCAGCGTGTCTGCTACAAAATGTAGTTTTTAATTTGATGAGAATAATCGCAATCTCCTTTGCAACTTGATAATCTGCTTCTTTTAGTTTTTGAACTTCTATTTCATTCATATTGATTTAGAAAATACAAGACACACTATGATTTAAGCAAGAACAATGGTTTCAGTGAAGAAAGTAGAGAACTACAAACGCAACATGATTCAAGCCTACTCGAAACATTGAACGCGTTGGCTTTCACATGCCTGATAACGTATTTATACGAGTTTGAAATATAAACTAAGCGAAATGAGTAACCGGCAAGAGGTAATTCAAACATTTGAATGTATTTACAGTTCATCTAAGTCATTACTATGATTGAATTAACATTGATATCTACTATACAATTGTTTCTATCCTCTATTTCTAACTTTCCCCTTTTTGTTGCTTAATGTGAAGAGATTTTTCCTTCGTTCACAGGTCCATGACACAGAGAAAAATACGCCCAGCTCGAATTTTTTTTTGTTTTGTTTTGTTTTGTTAAATTAATTTTCGCTGCCTTACCAACCAACACAATGATAGAAAACGGTCGAGGGATGGTAGAGCGGCATTCGGACATTTTAATATTAAATAATATTTTTAGACCCATAGTAATAAGTTTGATAAAACATGAAAAAAGAAATAAAAATAAATAAAGCATTAAATACATTACAGTATGTGTATTCCTCCTAACAAATAAATGTCCCGTACAAGTCTTGTCAGGCTATTGCAAGTTTGTATCATTGGTACTATGAACACTATCAAAATCCCATGGAACATTTACATTTACCGTTATGAAGTCCCAGGTTCTTGTGGGTTACCTGGTGCAAGTTCATTTTCTGTTGTTTTTTTTTTCTCTCACTCCACATCCCCGAACAATATATCCCATATGAGGGGTGGGATTTCGATGAAACTCTGCACCATGTTTAATTTATTTAGAAGACGGGGATTATTGCTTTTATCATTATTTTATTACGACGCTAATGATTAATTAGTGGATGTTCATGACCGATTTAGAGAATATAGAAGCGATAGCCTACTGTTGAAATGTGACCTCATCTTGAAACAATATTTATATATGCGTATTCATGCGCCAAGGGCAGAGCACAATTTGATATACAAATACTATTGGTATATAAAATTGCTTTATACCCATACTTTAAAAACCATTATATTTTAATGTGTGTGTAGTGTTTGTGCGTGTTTGTGTGTGTGTGTGTATATATATATATATATATATATATATATATATATATATATATATATATATAGAGAGAGAGAGAGAGAGAGAGAGAGAGAGAGAGAGAGAGAGAGAGAGTATAGACAGAGAGAGAGAGAGATGTTACAACGTATATCATGTCTTTATATATTCCCTCTTACTCTTTCGTTTCCAGTTTTTCCTATCATTATCTAATTTTGCTTTAGTTTAAGTACCAATCAAACAAATCCTATCCGATTGTAAGCATTACATATCCGTTAAAATGGTTTTTCTAACGATTTACTGGCTTTTTATTCAACCATGTGATGCTACGTTTTTTGTGTAGGTTTCATTTCGTTTCTTATGTGTTACGAGTCTATGCTCTTAAACTAAGTAACAGAAAAGAGTCCAAGGCAACAAGCTTTGTAAAATTAAAAACATAATTTATTTCCCTAGAATACAGAGCGAAAATGAGAAGGAAAAAAAAAACTTACGGTATTGTGAGTTAAATCACAAAATAAACCGAGAAGTACAGAGACAAGTCGTAATAATTTACAGTCCTGAATTAAATTCAGTATAAGTCCTGAATAAATCCAAAAACTGAAGGCGATGATGTGTCTTGGTAGCTTATAGAGTGTTGATGTGTCAAAAGTCTTTTGTTGACTCACAGTAATATAATTCCAGGTTTTAATTAACTATAAATGCCAGTGAATGTCTCTGTCAATGAATTTTATCAGAGTACTTTCGTATTTTCAAAGAAAACAATCACTTGAATTCAACAATTTGAGGAAGCAAAATTTCCAGGCCAAAATGAAATACTGGACACAACACATAATACATCTTCAAAGTGCTAGATCGTAAAGCACGACTGAAAATTCCTTTTAAGCACGATACTCTTTGGAAGTAATTTGTAAATGCTTTTCTTGCTAATATCAAATGATGCAATAACTGAAAGGTGTTTGTTCTTTCTGGATATTTTAAAAATTTATGAACATACTGAAAGTAATATTTTACACATAAGGGGAATTTTATAAACATTTTTAATGTAATAAGGTAATGATTGTAACGCCCCGCGGTGGCTTAGAAGTCACTTGTTGTTCTCACAATCAGTAGGTGTCCGGTTCTAATTCTGCTTGCACAAGTCCTTTAACACCAATAAACCAATAATTAATTCACCTTCGCATCTGATCTAATTGTATCTTTGCCCTGCATTACCGTTTAGGTTTTCGTGGGCCTATTAGACGCGTAAAGTGCTACTCCAAGTAATATTTCTCTCAGTGATGTTAAACATGATTTAGAAGATTTAATATTATAATTTATGTCACATCTTGAGGATGTAATTATTTGTGAATTTTGTCGTTTTTCAATAACACGGACATGGAATGTACATAGAGACAAAGTTTAATTACCTCAAAATACAGTTTATAAAACATTTGTATTGGTTAGAAACTGATGTGAATCTTTTCAGATTGAGTTCTTTGTAATGGAGTCCAATGAAGTCAATCTTCCAATAGGCTGGCAGTCTCACAAATCTCTTTCCGAGTCTCTCTCTATCGTGTTTGAGAAAGAAATGTGGACTGACGTGACCTTCACTTTTACGATTGAGGAAGTGACAGTGAAGGTCAAGGCGCACCGACTTTTGTTGGCTGCGAGAAGCCCAGTTTTTCAAGCCATGTTTTATGGACAAATGGAGAACAAATGGAGAACAAATCAGAAGTATCCATAGAAGACGTTTCCCCGGATGACTTCAAGCTGTTTCTGAGGTGAGAAAGTACCTACTAAGTAATAACTTTGATCACACAACCATACTTAAAAAAATTATAAAAACAAACATAAAAGACAACACAACCTGCCGTCAGAAGTAAAGTATGCAGGTATTCTATCGTTTTCATCGCCAACAAGACGCTATACCACCCTACTGAAATTTAACATTGCATGTGATATTATAGTACCAGTATGAGAAATTAAAATTTTGTGAGGATACAGCACCTTATGAAACTTTTAACACGATGGCTGTCACTGAGGGGCTCATGGAAATAGACCATTATGGGTCTAATAGCCTTCTAAGAGAATTTTAACCTAGTAATACAATATAAACATAATGAAACGTTACTATAGCTTTCTTTGGGAATTACTATATAGGGATCCTGAGTGAAAGTCCCATTAATGATGAAGACAACACGCCGAAGTATGAACGGGCTATGCATCTTCTTCTGGAGTGACCGAACTAAAGAAGAGAGACATGAAGCTGTTGCTGGGTTTGCCATCAAAGCACAGCTAGTAAGTAAGCTCACAAATCTCCCAAATGAGACTCGCTCTGTCTAGAAAAAGACATGCCACTATCAACTGTGCATATGTACCCTCCATCATCAACCCAAATGAGATCAAAGTTAAATTTTATGAAGACTGGAAGTTTCTTATCGCTGAAGTACCAACGGCAGACAAGTTCATCATCATTGGTGACTTGAACGCTGTAGTTGGCGCAGATCACTAGCCGTGGCCAGACGTCATTGGATAAATGGCTTTGGCAAATGCAGCTAGAACGAGGAAATGCACTGAACACGACCTACAAAGTACCAACGGAATCTTCCGTCTGCCAAACCGCAACAAGGCTTATTTTATGTACCCGCGCTTCATGCACTGACATCTCAATGACCAACCCATCGTGGCGATAAGAGATAGGCAGGACATAATCCCATCCCAGTCTCACAACATCCTATTCCTCGTCATCCATAATCCTATCCCAGTCTCACAAGATCCTACCTCGTCATCCATAATCATATTCCAGTCTCAGAACATCCTATCCTCGTCCTAATCAATGGAATATAATGAAGGCCGACTGGGCCAAGTTTGCAACACTCTGTAAAACTAGTCTGAATGTGGATCCCTTTTTCAACGTTAATGACCCTATTCATCATTTTACTTTTATTTGAATCAAGATTGCAGAAGAATCCATTCCCAAGTCCTCACCGAACTGTAAAAGAACCCCAAAACCTTGGGTCACTATAGAATGTAACGAGGCGATTAGACAACGTCGAGAAGCTATAACTTTTATGCTATGACCTTAAGCATTTTTATGTAACGTATATGCCGTCCCTTATTTTCAATAACTTCTCATCTGTTTTCATTAACATATGCCATTTACATTCCCCGTTGATCGGAAAGCTTTATATATTACCCTTACCATCTTATCGTTTTACTTTCAACTATTTGTTTTTGATATCACTGGTCGATACGAAACCCTTTATCATTTTTAAATGATCATACATATAACCTTTTGTATGGCGCTAAATAGTCTAACAGTGCTGATGCGCCCTAAAAATACAATCAATCTATCAATTAATCATCGCCCGAAAACTTAAGTAAGTACCGTATTCTCCGGGTCAAAGATCGCCGCACGATCAAAGAAATATTTTTCTTCTTTAAACTCTCGTTCCTCTATTTAGAAAGTTTGGGATACTATCCGCAAAATATATCGAAAGAGAAAACATATACATAGGCTGGGCCTGACGAAATACATTGCCAGTTTTTGAAACACCTCCCAGAATCATCATTAATTTCTCTTTCGGAAATATTCAATTATTTATGGACTACTGGTAATGCACCAAAAATTTGGAAAGAAGCAACAGTAATACCAGTTCTCAAACCAGGTAAAGGTAGCACTGATCCTACCAACTATAGCTCCATTGCACTGACGAGTGTGCAAAACAATGGAACGAATGATCAATTCTCAGCTTGCATGGTACTTGGAGACCAATAATTTAATATCTCCTTTTCAAAGTGGCTTTCGTTATGGCCGCAGCACCAGTGACCATCTGGTCAGACTGGAAACATTTATTCGCGACGCTTTTATCAAGAAGGAACATTTAGTAGCGGTTTTCTTTGATTTAGAAAAGGCCTATGACACGACATTGAAGTACTGGATACTGAATGACCTGCACGATCTGGGTCTAAAAGGCCGTCTGCCCTCATTTATATCCAACTTCTCTCAAACAGGGAATTCAAGGTACGAGTGGGTTCTACCCTCTCAGATATGTACCAGCAAGAAATGCGTGTGCCCCAGGGCAGTTTTTTTTCCGTTAAGCTTTTCAACATGATAATTAATAGCATCACCAAGTGTCTTGCTGCAGGTGTAGATTGTTCTCTATACGTTGACGATTTCTTAATATGCTACCGTCAAAGCACATTCACACAATTGAAAGACAACTACAACAAAATATAAACAAGCTTCAAAATTGGGCCAATACCAACGGTTTCAAATTTTCAAAGTTAAAAACAGTATGCATGCATTTCTGTCATTTACGAAGACACCATGACGAACCTAAACTCACGCTGGACGGAACACTTCTACCAGTTGTTAAGGAAACAAAATTTCTAGGTATTGTATTCGACAAAACACTGACCTTTATTCCACACATAAAGAACTTGAAAGCTAAATGCTTGAAATCTCTTGATTTACTTAAAATAGTAGTGCACACTGACTGGGGTGCTGATAGAAAAGTCATCCTCAATTTATATAGAACGTTTATTCGCTCAAAACTGGACTATGGATGCGTTGTTTCTGGTTCAGCCAGAAAGTGATATTTGAAGATGCTTGACCCAATTCATCATCAAGGAATAAGACTCGCTCTGGGAGCATTTAAAACATCCCCATGTGAAAGCCTTCTCGCTGAAGCGAACGAACCACCTTTATCACATCGTGGAGAAATGCTTTCCATACAGTATGCTCTTAAATTAAGATCAAATCTTCTGAACACCTGCTTTTTCGCTTGTTTTTCAACCCAAATACAAAACCTTATACGAAAATAACCCAAACGCCATACCTTCCTTTGGCATTAGAATATCATCCAGCCTTGACAGTATAAAATTTGATCTTCCTAAAATTCAGAAAACATCCATCTTCAAAACACCTCCCTGGCTACTTAAGCAAGCAAAACTACTTTTTACGCTACACGATTGAAAAAATCTGACAGAAACCCTTCTATCTTCCACGACTCTTATCATGAGCTACTCACCGAATTGAAAACCTACACAATACTTTATACTGATGATATGAAAGGATGAAGTCAAGGCTGCTGCAGCCTTTGTTAGTGAAAAACAGGAAACAAAAAATTGCTTGCCAAATGGTACATCGATATTTTCAGCCAAAATCAGAGCAATAGAACTTGCTCTACAATGTATCGAAAGCAAACGTATTTTAAACAGCATCATTTTCTCCTACTCACTATCAGTACTTCAGTCACTAAAGAGTATAAAACTGGAAAACCCCTTATTAACCAATATCCTCATCAAAAAGACTGAGCTGAGTATCTTGCACAATATAGTATACTGTTGGTTACCCAGCCATATTGGTATTTAAGGTAATGAAAATGCAGATCGCGCTGCTAAAATGGCCCTGTCCCTAGAACCATCTAATTTTAAAATACGGTACACTGATTTTAAACCCAGTATCAAAGTCTTTTTGTCTGAAGTGGCAGGCATCATGGAATGATGCAATGAATAACAAACGTCATGCAATCAAGCCAACATTAGGAGAATGGACGCCTTCCTACAGCACCATCCATAGAGAGGAGGTAGTGACTGCAAGAATTAGAATTGGTCATACTTATATAACACACTCCCAAATGCTAAAAGGCGAAAACCCACTAGAGTGTGTTTCTTGCAGTGAACCATTCACTGTTAAGCACTTAATGATAGAATGTTTGGACCTATGCGCGATCAGTACTACAATGTGCATGACATGAAGGAACTTTCTTGATACAATAAACTTCTCTTATATTTTGGAATTCCTGCAAGAAGTGAACATTTATTCTAAAATATAACGTTTATGCTATCACCTTTAGTATTTATATGTAATTTATATACCGTCCTTCATTCTCAATACCTTTTCATCTAAATCTTCATTAACACACACCATTTACATTCCCCGTTGATCGGGAAGCTTTATATATTACCCTTACCATCGTATTGTTTTGCTTTTAACTGTTTGATATTTCTATCGCTAGTCGATAAGACACGTTTTATCTCTTTTAAATAATCCTACATATAACCTTTTGTATAGCGCTAATTAGACTAACAGTGCTGATACGCCGTAAAAATACAATCAATCAACCAATCTTATCCTCGTCAACCATAATCCTATCCTCGTCAACCATAATCCTATCCCAGTCTCACAACATCTCATCCTCATCAACCATAATCCTATCCCAGTCTCAACATCCTATCCTCGTTAAACCTATCCTATCCCAGCTTCAAAACATCCTATTCTCTTCAACCACATTCCTATCCCAGTCTCACAACATCATATTCTCGTCAAACATAATCTTATCCCAGCCTCACAACATCATATCCTTGTCAACCATAATCCTATCCCAGTCTCACATCTTATCCTCGTCAACCATAATCCTATCCCAGTCTCACAACATCTTATCCTCGTCAACCATAATCCTATCCCAGCCTCACAACATCTTATCCTCGTCTACCAGAGTCCTATCCCAGTCTCAAAACATCTTATTCTCGTCTATGAGCCTCTTATCACATTCGCCCATAAGCCTATACCAGTTGTCCAACGTCCTGTCCCAGTCATCAAACATGGCATCCCAATAACATCCTACCCCTGTTTACATATTTAACTGCCAATCATCCAAAATACTATCCCAGTCACCCATCGATTTATGTCATGTATTCAACACCTAATCCAACCGTCTAACACTCTGTCCTACTCGTCCATAATTATATCATATTCGTCCAATATCCAATACCAGTTATCAAACATTCTATCCTGGTAACCAACATACTCCCTTACTCACCTAACATCCTACCCAGTTTAGTCAGCATCATATACCTGTCAACCATCATCATGTCTGTTACTCGGCATCCTGCACAATTATCTAGCATCCTATTCCAGAGGATTCATCATCCTATCCAAATCATTTAACAGCGTAGCCCTCTTCGCCCATCACCCTTCCTCAGTTATCCAACATCAAATCCCAGTCCTCTGACGTCATATTCCAGTCATCCCGGATTCTTTCCAAGGCACCTTTAATTAATTTATCTCAGATATCCAATCGCAAAACCTTCTACACGTCAATCTATTACGTCATCCCAATCGTCCAGCATCTCACTTGACGCGGCTGTATAGATAATGGGCCAGACAATATGCAAATCCAATGCAAATTATAACATTTTTTTTTCGCATTTCCAATTTCACTAAATATTTTGAATTAACCAATTAAATGTATATCAATTATCATCTTTTGACAAACATTGGCATTTCTGTTGGTACTTAAAACTGTATTTTTGGAGGGGGTTCTGTTGGTTTTCTCAAAGAAAAATATTTTCAGTTATTTGGTCTGTAAATTTATGGTTTATACAATCATACAATTAATGAGAATTAGTACCTCTTGAAAAATAGAGAATCTTAATAATTAAGAACCCTTTCAACTCAACAAAACTCTTGCGACTTTTCTTCCCAAATTGATCAAACCCGTCCACAATCTCTATTCCCGGGATCTACGCCGAAAACCCCTCCGCAAACTATGACCCAGGGATCTTAACTCAGATGTTGCTACGTATGTGTCCTCCTCCTAAATATGTATTTCCAAAGTTTGGTTTCTTTCTTTAATAAACATTACGCATGACACTGTCATTTTAGTTAATGTATATTTTATGCTTGACCTTTCGATGGAATGAACTCCCTCTTATAGATGGTCATTACATGGGCAACCCACTACCAAGTCTGCTGAACAAACGACAAAATAGCTTAAGAGGATAAACGGTTATGGAGAGTGACGCATGGATGAACAGACACTATCAGAATATCTTAGAGATTTTTTTTAAAGAATGCACGGACAAACAAACCTAGCAAATACCTATTGCTGGAAAGTGGATGGCATACAGATAAATAATATTAATTCATACATGTTTTTAATACATGTATTCGCTATTAAAATTATTAACTAATTAGTTTCATATTTAAGAAACTACTCAATTTGTTGAGATCCTTTTCTATTTCAGTTACATAAACGATAGACCCCAACGGACCTGAAATAACTCACATGATAGACCCAGACATAAAGTGACGTTCCCTATCTTATTTCGTCAAAATTGGTTAAGTAGTTTCAAAACGAAATGAACATTATGTTCATCCAGTTTAGCTTATACATTACCCTATTTAAACCAAAACCATGTTTAGTGAATTTCAGCTCTAAGATGCAAACGACTGAGTAATGGACAGACAAGTATCAGTGAGAGACAGTTGCCTTTTAGACCTACTACCAGACAACACAAAACATGGTATTAAAGGTCAAACCTTTTCCCCTTTATATTTATCAATATTGCGTTCCTTACAGGACGTATCATCTGCTCAACAACGATTTTCATCCTACGGGTTAGTTGGCCTCGAATGTATAATGATTATCACCATTTTAATAACTATAATCGGTAACTTCTAAATGCATATATATATATATATATATATATATATGTGTGTGTGTGTGTGTGTGTGTGTGTGTGTGTGTGTATATATATATATATATATATATATATATATATATATATATATATATATATATATATATATATTAACGGCTTTATTAATGCTAAGGAAATGGGAGGCAAGTGTTTCCCACAGTGGTCGCAGTGTAGCAGTCCACTAGAGCTAGCCTGAATGAGTATCGAACCCGCGACCATTGAATGGCAGAGACCGACGCTCTTCTAAATAAGCTTTCTCCTTTCCCCTATATGGTCTCCGACCACAACTAGCTCCCCTCGATGTTGACCACAATCTGGAAGATAATCCGAGAAAATAGTATCTAGGTAAATATTGTCTTTCACAGAGGATTTATTTTGAAATGTTACAAGCTATATCCACGATATTAGGTTAGACTTCAAAGTATACAAAAATTACCTGCTCTTTAATGAAGACAGTGTTATATGAAATGATGCCTAATTCCATGTCAGTCAAGCACTGTTTGTTACTTCCCTTGAGTCATTCTGTTTAACGTATTAATTCCCAAAATCGAGGGGTTCAAAAGCCATGAAGAAATGTTTAGGATATCATGCAACAAGATTAGTTAGTATGTACAGGAAGTTTCAAAGGTCTATCAGCTGTAGTAAATAAAATGTACAAAAATGCATAGTTACACATAAAAAACAAGGAAAATAAGTGTTGTATATCTTCAAATATTTTTACAAACTGGAAATCGGTGGATAAGTCTGTCAAAAGAAAAAGAACATTTTCATGACGTAGACAGTAACGGAATGATCAGTGGGTATGTGAAGATGATACACTCCCAATATGCTGTGAACCTGGCGGAGAATTTCTAAAATAAGTTTATGAAAGACATCTTAAACCAAATATTAGGGACCGGATCCATCCCCCGCGCCCAGTGTGCTCCACAGCCCCACCATCACCACTGAGAAAGCAACCTGGACGTTTCCTAGAGTAAGTGTTGTTTACAGTTAGAGGGTAAAAAATATGGTGAAGCAAGTGCCAAAGCTAACACTAGGTCAAGCGGCAGCAGGCAGTAGTAATGTTTGTCAGTAACCCTTGCACACTACGTTCCTTTGTTTCAGCTTCTATTTACAAGGTGTATTCATCTGATTAGTCACTCAGTCATCCGGAACTGAATTCGGGGTCCCAAGCTTGATTACCATAGCTTAACTCGCTATTCCCTTTGAGGCGGATTCCTTCAGAGAGGTGAAGAGGAGTCTTGGTCAGCAACCGCCTTGCAAAAACTTGTGAAGGCTTTCTGCAAACAGTAAGACACTTTTACTCCGGATCAACGGCATTTGAGACAAACTCTGTCGAGATAGAGCATTAAATATTCCTAAAGTTAAGTTGGGGGGGGGGGGGTCGCTAGGCGAAGTCTTTATACGACATCTTAATCTTTATAGTTACCTCCCAAGATCTGAATAATCAACATCACAATTATTCTACGCACGTCCATGCCCGCCAAAAACTGCAAAAAAGCATCAGTTCGACTTTAAACTCATTCTCAGCCTTCTTTCGTAAATTCGAGGCAACCAGAAGGGCCAGGCAGTCTACCGACTAACCCTCGCCCCAAAGTAGAGTCTGTATGCCTTAGTTACTCCCACTCTTTCCTGTTAAATTCTCTCTTCCCGTCGTATATGTGGGTGTCAAACTAGGCCACCCACCCTGAATAAAACGTCAAACAAGTGGTACGTTTCCGAGACTACGTTTTCTTCACAGTTAAAAGGTTAAAATTATGCCCCGTAAACTCTTAAAAAAAAAATGCATGAGTATCCGTGAGGTTTTGCTTCCTGTGCCCCCGCGGGGTGTTCCGTCACATAGAACCGTCTTTGTGTTCCCTCTACACGATAATACTAGATCTGCCCCCGCCTGTTGGTGTGTCTTATCAAGATCCTATCTGTAAAGTTAAGTGCACAGTAATCGCAAGCATATTTACTTGTACTAAGTTAACATTAATAATAAAGCCGTTGAAAGCAGTATTTTTAAACTTTGTATCCTTCCACATCTTAACGTCTTTATTACTTCATAAACTCAGCCTCAAGGTTAAGGTCACATCCCAATGTAAGTGTTGTTCTTGTCAAGTATATAACTTAAAGAGCCATATTTAGAGAAATAAAAGTTGATGTACACGACGATCTGACAGTTTGTCATATACCACTTAGATGGTTCTACCCTGAAGTTAGTCAATTTTATGGTCAACCTTTAGCTATGAATCTGCTTAAGATATCATAGGGAACGTAAATTTAATGACATTTCATGACTGGAATGTGTTGCATACCATGTTATAGGTCATTTACTTTCGTTGACCAAGACGTACAGGTAACTCTGGTGCCATGTTTTTTAATGTTGATGCATTTGATGAGATCAGGACAACGGAAAATATAAATTATGCAACTGTACAAATGTGTGGTTTAACCTTTAACCAGCAAAGATATTTTCATGGACATTTATCTTGTTATATATCTGGACTTGGTATTTTCTCATGTATTCGTGCCCTCTGTCCTCTAGTTCAGAAGTTAATAATATAATATGGATAATGTTAGTCATTGACCTGTTTCTTTACTTTGCAACCCCGACTCACCTTATAATACATCAGTCAAGTTCCAAGCTGAAAAGTCAAATAATAAGGACAAATCCCCAAGACGGAAGTATAAAGTGCTTTTTGCGGTACTCTTGTTACCTAGAGCCTCAACGTTATGTCACGTCTCGATGTTTTGGTCATACCTTTAAGATCAAAAACGTGTGCTTAGTGACAATATATTTAATGCAACCAGGAGGAAAATGACGTTCAACCTAGTTTAATCTGTCATTTGCTATTATGTTCTCTTTTAGTCTAATGTGCGTTTAGTGAATGGTGTCACGCCCACTTCAGCTTGTTATTTTGTCTTTTTTTGTTTTGTTTTTATCTCTGTTTAAAGTATGTTTCATAACTCCTTACAGGATTCTATTCATAGTTTTTAACAAGACCCAAACCTTGAAAAATGATCAGTATTCAAAATTGGCTTTTTTCCATAAATATTTTTTGCCGTCACCATATGGTATATGGGATTCACTTGTCCCATATGTGTGTCCGTCTGTCTGTCTTCCTTTTTCATGCTATAAATGTTATGGCGCTTCAGTTAATGAGTTCAAACTTGCACTGTTGGTGAACTTGTAAAGAGAACTTGATGTATGCCAAACTTTGGTCACTGAGACCTATTTTCAACTAGAATTGTTAAAAATCTTGTCCAGGCCCTATTTCTACTGTCTTGTCATCTATTGCCATCAGACTTACACTAAAAGTTCCTTCTTCAAATGACTGTGTTTTGCTTACCAGAGCTACATTGTTGTGACCTAACTTCCATGACTTATTCAGAATTGTTGACACCTCATGTTCATCCTTCCTGTTGGTGCTGTAACTCCTATATTTTTAAAGATATTGACAAAAACGTGCACTGAATACGCATCCATCGTTAAACATATGGTAAACAGGAAAACTGGGCCTCTGTACCCTCCGTTCCATAAATTTATTAATCGTTGCTTATAAAATTGCATCAATGACACCTAGATATATATATAGCAAGCATTTACAAAGGCACCTATATTTATAGGTTACTGCATTTATATGGGAAAATATGAACGAGCTTTCGGATAGATATACTGCACGACCTTGAGAGTGCAGTATATCCATCCGACAAAACGAGTTCATATTTTCTTATACAATTGCAGTAACCTTTTTATTGTATGCTCATTTACTAATTCTACCCATGGCTTAATTATATAAACAAAAATACACTACAAGAAACGACGTAACTGAATTTATACTGTATTCCAAACTAAATACACAAGCGCAGATTCGTCATTACACAACAACAACATTATTAATGCGCACATAACTCTGCCCAGATCAGTTTGAACTTTGTCGCGCGCTAGACATAACTTTGGAAAGAAAATGGCGTTTTTGGTCTACTTAAAATTGAAATATGGAGTCATAATGTGAATGAATGCGCATTGCAACAACTTTTCCATTTGACCTGGAATGAATAGATTTTGGTATTTTTTGTCGATTCGACGAAATTTTGTGATTATGGACTGGATTTATCTACATGAAGTACATTGGATTTCAGCAGCGTCTATGCCAATTCTACGGAGTGAAGCAGCGAGGGAGAAATATGTTGACATCTGCAAGTGTTTTTCTGTTCAGTCATTGAATGTTTGAAATCATAATGTGGGAAAAAATATGAAGTCTTTCAACTGCAATTATCGAAACGATGCTGTGGAATTTAATGTTTATTTCATTTTGAGAGGATGTAATTGCACTTAGAATATAGTCGAAATTACAGTACAATTTCGAAATGTGTAATCAAGCTTGAGAACCCATGACATGGCTCATGTAATTCGGATTTGTAAAACTAAGTATGTACATTTTGAGGAAATTCAGGATGTAAAACTGTAAGTATATTTTTTGCCATTCTTATTACCCGCTAAAGAAGACAGTTTATGCTTTGTCATTTGCATGTTATCTGTAAGGACCCTGTCTGGCGTCTATAGCTAGCCTAAATCTGAAACATTGTATCAAAACAGTTGACGCGGAATGTGTCAAAACAGCTGGTATGTGGCAGTCCACGAAACATCTCCTTTAGTTCATTCAGAAACAAATGTAATCAACCAAAAAGTAAAGCGTCTACTACGAGAGTGTACATGATTTGTTTACAAACTAGCTCCTAATACACTATTGGGGACATGTGAGTTTAATATGAAGTTGCGTGCGAGTGCAATATCGTAAACTATTGCACGATTCTGACAATGTAAATTTAACGGAGAACAAAATGAGCATATAATAAAAACCTTTATTGAGGCAACACCAAAACCTGGCATTCGAACTTAAATCTGGAATAAAAATGATATACATACCTAATGGTAATATACCAACGAGCTTGGCATTCCCTTTATTCCAGTCATCAATGCCACATGTTACGGGTAAGTCTTTTACAATACCTGTTAAAGTTATAATGGGATTTAAATGAACTTGTAGAGAAAGCATGCTTCGGTTAAATGATAGACAATGCTTCACTTTAGGTATTAATTCACGAATGAGTTTATATAGGTGATAAAATATGTGAACTGTTCATTATTTTTTTTAGTAATGAACGAGTAAATATGCTTCACCTCTTAAGGCATGTCCACATTCGAAAATTCTATGTCATTGTATAAGACAACTTTGGCATTTAATAACTGGCGCCATACACTACAACAGCTAAACGACCATAACATTTTGCAAATGGCTATTCTGATTTTACTGAAAACCGGAAAGGAGATACAAGGTGAAAATTACGACAATGAACTAATATTACTTTTGGAGGAGGTTTCTGAAGTCTCGATTAAATATATCAGTTATTAACGTAGCAAAAGAAAATATCGTAAATAATTTTTTTTTAAAAAATACAAGAACGTAGGAATTCTCTATGTATTCATTTGACAAGAAGATATTTATACAGCAGGCAATAGCTAAGTTAATTTTAACACCGTGTCTAAAAATTAAACAATATTTCAATTTATTCGGGTTTTACCTGGATAAATCAATGTATTTATATTCGTTAGGAATAAAAGGCTATACGTGCCTACTGGCATGATTAATGAAATACGACAACTGAAGGACGGTGTTATTTAAACTGCCAATTGAAACAACCAGGAAGAACCAAATAAAAAAATTATTTAAACCAACGCTTTAGAGTCTCTTCTTCCATCTTCAAAAATAAAAGCACCTTTATGTATTTCAAATTGTGACAAGAATCAGATTCACCAATTGGATGGAGTCGCTGCCTGCAAAATGTTAAACTGAGAAGAGGGGAGCACATTGGTAGTGATCAGCACCTCGTGACGCCACATGTGAAGCTCAAGTTGAGAAGGACAGGGAAAGCAAAAAGGCTAGTAAGAGCAGACAAACTATCATGGAAGACATTGCAACACAAGCAGTAAATGCAGCATGTAGTGGAGAACAAGGAAATGTATACAGAATCACCAAGTTTGTTTGTGGCAAGGACAGTGACAGGACAAATGCACCTATTAAGGATAAACAAGGACAAGTACTGACAACAAAGAAAGGGCAGGAAGCACACTGCACAAAACACCTCAAGGAAGTTCTGAACAGACCGCCACCTGAAGACGAAGCGAACGTCCAAGAAGCTGTGGAGGACTTTGACATAAACATTGCTTCACCTGAGAAAGAAATCATCGCAGCTATTATATCCCTCAGAACCAGAAAAGCTCCAAGAAATGATAACATGAATGCAGAGATGTTCAAAAGAGACCCAGAACTTGCTGCCTCCATTCTATAGTCACTGATTACAGTAATTTGGGAAGGACAACAAGTATCCACTGACTTGACCAAAGGAGTTATCGTAAAGATTTCCAAGAAAGGAGTACTCAGCGACTGTAACAATTGGAGTGGCATCACTCTGCTGTTAAATCACCGAGAAAGAAACAGGACGGATTTCAGAAAGGAAGGAGAAGTATAGAGCAAAGTTTGACGCTGAGAAACATCATTGAGCAATGCACAGAGTGGCAGAGATAGCTCTAACTTTGTTGACTTTGAAAAGGTTTTTGGCAGCATCCACAGAGACGGCCGTCAGCGTATTTTGAGAGACACCTACAAATGGACAAACTCATCCGGATTTTTTCACCATCTTCATGTACAGTGCGGGATTCCACGACTTGAGCGTCGAAGTAAAGACTCGGGTCAGATAAGGATGAATCACGCCTCTGCTACTCTTCAACCTAGTATTTTGACTGAGTCATGTGGAGAACATTTGAAAATGCGTCAAGGGGCATGAGATAGACACTCTTTTCCACACTGAATGACCAGGACTTTGCAGATGATTTCGCGTTGCATTCCCACACCGACTAGCAAATACAAGATGAGGCATAACGCCTCTGCACCTTTGTCGACCAAACAGGACTGAGGTTCTTTATCTCAACATCGACTCAGCAACCCCAACTGGGATAGATAATGTAGACTTAACTTGTTCTAACAGCTTTACATACCTGAACAATATCATCTGACAAGATGGAGGCACCAAAAGGACATCTAAAGCAGTCTAAGCAAGGCCAGAAATGTATTCCGAAGTATCAACAGTGTATGCAGATCAACACAGTATGGTACCAAAGCTGCATCTTATCAACGCTAATGTATGGTTCGGAGTGTTGGCGTATGATAAAATGTGATCGTGTCGAGCTCCCCTCCTTCCACACCACTAGGCCACGAAAGATACTCTCTTCCTTTGGCCGAGTAAAAATTCCAATCATGATCTGCTTGTACCATGCCACCAAGACAACATCGCAACTATCATCATGAGAAGACGCTAGAGCTGGATCGGGCATATCATGCAAAAGGAAGCAGAAACAGTTGTTAGGACAGCATTGCAATGGACACCTGAGTGACGACGAAAGCGTGGGAAGCCTAAGACAGCAAGAAATCGTGCTGTTGATGCTGAGATTAAGACCCATCACCACAGTATTGGCAAACTAGAGAAAATGGCTAAAGACAGTGTTATGTATATGTAATTTAATTACTTGTTTGTTAGTTTTAACTTTTTATTTTATTTTATTCCATTAAATGTTATTGTAATGATAATTGTGTCTACTGGATTTGAGGGGTTTTTTTTAAAATTAAATTCAGTTCTGTTTGACTTGATAAACAAGCCAATAGTTTGAAACATTGTTTCTTTTGGTTACCTAGATTCAGTACCAGTGACAGCTCTGAAGTAAACAACTTTTTCTTATTCATTTCCAGGGTGGGAAACAATGATTTTTAGCTTAGTCTATATTAGAATACGTGATTTAAGGCATGTAATGTTTTTACGTCGTTCGCTAGAAGGTGATTACGTGACCCCATCCAGGACTTTGTTTTGCGTATTAGTTGGGCTTACAACTCATGTTATTATGGTGAAATAGCAAGTTGTGATTTAAACCTTTGTAGCTCAAAGGTGTTTTTTGTTGTGACCAGTTTGAGTTGAAATTTTTCTATTTTTTGGAATTTGTCATTTATTTACCCTGGAAAATACTAGTGCTCATAACAATTCTTGGACAAAGACATTTATCGAAATTATTCTGAATTCTGAACTGGAATATTATTCTTTGAGATTCAGCAAGGAACTGTTGACACGACAACACTGTCAAGGTTACGGTATACGTCATCGCCTTCCATCTTGGAACTTCATCGGTATTCAAACTGTGATTCACTTAGAACTTTTTATTGATAGGACTTACATTCGTAAACCGTAAGTCCTTTTTCTCATTTTCATCTTGTTTATCAAGGGAAATAAATTATTTTGTTAAATTTTACAAAGCTTTATGGCTTCACTCTTTTTCTTGTTACTTTCGTACGAGCCTAGACACGTAACAACAGGCAGAAATGTAAAAGCAAATGGGCTTAATTAGCAGTAAGGAAATAAGTATTAAGTAAATCCTTCGATAAAAATTTATATTAAACCTTTCGATGGAGAAAAACGATTCTTATATATATATATATATATATATATATATATATATATATATATATATATATATATATATATATATATATATATATATATATATATATATATATATGCAATAAACTGACAACGAAAAGTGCCAAACTAGTTTTGCACTGTTCGTTGTCAGTTTATTGCATTTATCTTAATCAATCCCTGACACACGTGATCCCTTGCTGGATCCAGTGCACTTGAAAGGACTGTTATTTGCCATATGATTTGTATTCTTCATATATATATATATATATATATATATATATATATATATATATATATATATATATATATATATATATATATATATATATATTTTTCTCTATATATATGACAAGAGCAACATGGGCAAGAAAGTTTTTAAAATTGTTTGAAGTGTCCAGTACCTTTACTGACTTTGTGTCCCCTTTTTCTCTCCACCATCTGTAAAATATGAAGAAAATGAATGTGAACAAAATGACTCCTAATATTTCGTAATGATCGAGTACGCGCATGGCGAAGTTGCTATTGTTGTTGTTGTTGTTCTTGATGATGATGATGATGATGATGATGATGATGATGATGATGATGAATTGAAGAGAATTGAAGGTGAGGTGGTGATAATGTTGAGACACGAACTCAGTTTCACACTGTGCCAAAATAAATCATTTGACGAAACAATCTATCGATTTATCATCAATCGACCAACGAATCAGTCACTCGCGAAAAAAGGAGAAAGAAACATGTTTGATCTGAAAAAGGACGATAATCTGACTAAAAGTAAATGCTTATATAAGGAAGAATCACAGATATAAGGAATCTGATGTTATGGTATTAAAAAAATAGAATTTGGAGAGCTTTTCTGGTTAGTCATCAACATAAGTCGTTAATTATAATGAGTAAAATAATTGTCGCATACTCAAATAATTTCTCAAACCATGTAAAGACATAAATCTCCTCATAAACGAATGTGTATGGTGATGAGGTACACAATAGTAGTAGTAGCAGTAGTAGTAGTAGTATTTAGTGTTGATGTGGTCATTGTGTAGGTACAACTTCAATCATTAATGCCGGTACCACAACTATAGTCAACATTGTAACAGTTATTCTTGCCACAACATTGTAATAATCTTCATCGTTGTCTCCGTCGTCTTGTAGCTATTATAAAAGAAACAAATAAAGATTATACTTACCCGTGCTACTATTTCTAAAATATCTACAAATGTATGCAAGCAGCAAAGAACTAATGTCTCATTTCTTCTGATGGAAAACCTTGAAAATCCCTCTATATCCTCATCGGGGAAGAGGGCAAGTTCCTGGCATGCAATGCACAGCTGTGGTTCTGTCACTAAATCCTCCTCGTTCTTATGAAGCCAAAATAAGGCTATCACTGAGAGCACAATAATCAACAGTAAAAATAGTATCACCAGAGAAGTCACCAAATACTTTACACTAAGAATGTTATTGTTTGGCCTTGCAAAGTACGACATTCTGGATAATAATTTCACTCTACTACCGACATGGAAAATGCACAAAGAAGTATATTTCAGATGATGTCAAGGGTTATCTCTTATACATTGCCGTGAGTGTAGTTCCTTTTGGCTTGGTTGCGTCGCTCTGTGCGATACTCTTGAACAATAGATGCGCAATGAGTTATCGATAGGTTACATGTATTTATATTTAGTTCACAGGAGGAAATCCCAGAAATGTGCTTTTTCTTATTTTCTTTGGAAAACTTGAGGCCGATTAAAACGTTTGATTTTCTGAAAATTAAAGCCTGTTTTGTAGCCTATTTTAATGTTGGCTGTACCGCAAAATTAGCTGCATGAATATTGATCTAATTATGATTACCCGACTTTCACTTCCTATATAAACTGTTTATTTTGAGCACCAAATTGAACGTGCTTCCATGAACACAGACGAATTATAGTCTGTAATGTATATTTGTAACCTCAATTATGCAATGCTTTCATGAAAGACATCTGCTAAATCTGGCACCAGTCATAAAACAAATTTGAACAAAATCTCAAATAAGCGGGAGTCATGGGTTTGAAATCGTTGAGCAAGTATGCATATGATGAATTTTACTCATCGTCATACGCATATATTTACCCAGCTGTGCCTAACTGTCTGGTTAGCACTTGAACTTGTGATTTGTCCCTTGGACTTTTAAACAACACCACACAATGTGCATAACGTATACTAAGACTGGTGGTACGATGAGCTTTAATTTTTTGGTAACATCCTCTCGTTTTCGTGTAAACCCCGCAATAACAATTGTGTATCTAATTCTGAGTCTTCATCAACGACACAAGACATTTTATACATTTTAAACACGTTTATTTGTTTGTCATTTCATGGTATTGTAACAAACGAAAAACGTAACTAGATTAAAAAGTACATAAAGTTTATGAATTGTTTCTTCCTTTTCCTTGATCAGTCACACACACACACACACACACACACACACACACACACAAACAGGTAACATATAATAAGCCAGAAAGAACTATGTCCACCAATAAGATACGAGTTAAAACACCCAAACTGAATATAAACAGGTAAATATACAATATTCCATATTTACCTGCGTAATATTCAATCTTTGTAAACGCCCTAGTCTCTGTGGAGTTTATCTTCAGCAATGTCATCCCCTAATTTCTTATATCTATACACGACTACTATCGTGTGTTAGTAGTGTTTTTCCGTCTGCTTCTGGCTCTTCCCCCCTGTTTCTAAGTCAAGTTTCTGTATAGGCCCAAACGAAAAATAAGTATTTTCCTCTACTAAAATAGATGCTAATTCCACCTTCATTTCTGGATTTTACCACTGGCTCTAAGTTAAATTATTTTCATTGATCAGTCACACACAACATCTTTGGCATGATCCACGTGTTGTATTCAAATCTACGCCTTTTCCATCCTTCCAGTCATAAATCGATTGATATAACCAACAGGCCATACACAATTCTTGATTAGTATGAAGCGTTGATAAAGAACGACGAAAATCTTTTTACACGGAGGTAAACAACTCGCTTTCAAACTATTCGAAACAATTTTAACACAAAGAGGTCGTGCTCAGATAAAGGTTTGATTGTCGTGTCTTTGTTCATAATGTTGCCACAGCGAAGCTGCAGATGAACATTTTCCCAATAAGATAGTTACTAATACACACCACGCGTGATCCAGCATGCATTGGGATCGTATCGTCTTGTGCAATCAGTTATTTTAACAGTACGCCACTAAGAGCTGAACACTGTCATTGGTTTCCTTCCATGGAATCTGGCGTAATACTGATGACAAAGGTCATGACATGGTAAGTCTTTTAATGTCTACGCAGTTGATCATTGTCTGACGATTGTAACATTATCAAAGCAATCAGTCCATTTTAATTCCATGCGATAAAAAGGATTAAACGTGAATGCCATACCGGATGTAATTATTCTTTGAGTTTCACTTAAATCCTGACAAATTATTTGCAAATGCGCTCATGCAGTTCCATTCGTAGAATCTGAATGTGCTCTTCTAAACAAGCCATTCTTTAAATGTATTATTAAAGAACAACTTGTGAGTTTTACAAACGGTATGTAATAGTAGCAAATTGTTACGACTCTATGGAATGCTCTCCTTGTTGAAAAACGGAGATCAGTGTATCCTTACCGTAACGTGTTCTTGCCTGTATGTCGAACTCGTTCCTGGCAGACGACCTGATACACTTTATTCAAGGGTCGACTGACAATTTGGTGAGAATACACTTTTGTTAGGATCGAACATTTTCAAGCGAAAATCTTGTCCAGTATGTAAGGCCTCTCTTAAGACGTCAAAAAATGTAACTGCTTGACTGGAACGTCAATTTAATAACAGTCCTTTCACCTCAAATTTGATATGAAATTGTCCTTGTTTGCCTCCAAAATGGTAGCCGTATTTTTTGTTCTCCACAAGCAAAACTCAGAATAATGTCTTCAGGATGTTCATCGGTCCTAGCTTCTAAAGGTTCGTCGTCGAAACATTGGTGATAGCTTCCAGGACAATCGATGTACATGCAAATATCCGTGTCAAAGAAAACGAATCGATCTCCCAAATGTTCCAGGACAGAATACACCTTTAAAGGGCAATAATGACCATACCAAACTCACCCTAACTTCTTCGTAATTCACTAAAATAAAAACAAAATCTTCACGTATGATGTCCCTTTTTTTAATGAGTTTTCCTTTATCCTCAACGATGTGAACGTATCGACTTGGATATGACACTGAGCCAGATGCCCTGACAAACGATTCAGCATAACTTTATAAAGTATCCTCTTCCTTAGTTCTTTTTCACATATATGAAGGTGATAACTTCTAAAGATTGGTATCGGTCTCTAAATGCTTCTTTGATCTCTGGAGTTTGACACCATGAAGGAAATGCTTCAGTTTTAGAAATTCGTAGACGTAGCCTGAAAAAGTCCCTTCATGGGAGTTATCGTCGTCATCATATTGGTATTGCTTCGTGGCAGAGAAATGCCAAATTTCGTATTCTTTTAACAGTTGGATAATTCGACACTCACAAACATTACTGTCAAGGGTGGTTCTTGAACATCTTAGCAACAAAGTTGGTCTTGATTATATGTTTCAGAACACGCACGACATTTTTCTCTCGCAAGATGGTAAACGTTCGTTGGTGGCGACACATTGCATGTAATCAAACTTTTGTATTGGTAAATGTGTTCCATGTCGATGTGCTCTATTACAATTCCAGAGTGATTGATGGTGAATCTAGCATAGTTACACACTGAAGGATACATGGAACACACGTCGATGTATTTGATTTCCACTTCTTGAGATTCACCCACGTCGTAAACAAAATGTGTCGCATTGTTCCATTCTTCAAACAAACAATTGCGTAGATTCAAAGTTTCGATGCACACAACATCGTAATCTTCGCCCACAGATCTGTTTTTAAACGCCAGTCATAGTGACCTGTTCCTAGAATTCTATTACTTGGAATTCTTGATTTTCTAAACTCAGCTATTCTATGGTAAACACTGAAAAAATGACTTTTCAGATATTGTTGAGGAAATCACGTTGAGCATCCATGAAATAAATATCACTGAAATTTGTTGACTATCTGTGGGTTTTCTAAATCCCAGCCATCCACGGAAATAGCTCTAATTATTTATTTTTTCTCCAGCGTTTCTAGCTGTTGTATCTACGTGTCTTGAGTTTCACACAAGTTATTGAGTCAGTTCAAAAAAATTGGCTGAATAGCGATGGTTAATAGGGAGAACTTTTTCAATAAACTAATCCACTCGTTTGGCAATGGTAGAAATTTCCTTCACCGGATCGATACCTCCGTGATCCAGAAATAATTGTCGAAATAATTATCCACAACAACGTTGTCAACTATCTACATCGTGCCGATAATATTTCAACACTTCTTCTGACAGTTAATAGAGTCTGACGTGTGGAATTGGTACCTGTCGTAGAATCTTTCTAGTTGTTCTGTGTGCATACCTTCAGGGTCGTAGCAACGAACTTAAGACACATGACATATGTGACAGGCGTACCCCAATTCAGCGTCCTCATGTGGCCATAGGTATTGAATATATATTGAAGGTGACGCCACACATCCGCTGTTTCATGACTGTAAGAAAGGGAACACGCCCTGACTGAATTATATTTGTGAAACATTCAAATCCGCTTCAACCCTATATACAGAGACACACTGGTCCATGTGTCATATGTTCTCAAGACCAGCCTGTCAAGATACAAGAAAAACAAGAGCAACTGATCATCATTTCCAGCATTCTGTTTAATTCAGATTTCCTGATATATATCAACACATCGTGGACCATAAACAGGATTACATATACAACTATATGGAAGAAACGAATCTATGTGGAGAAAAATGAATCACTAAAGTTTGACTTAGGCTACAGACCGGTTGTGAAAACACTTTGCGGAGACAAAATGAAGAGGTGTGGTTTATATTAACCGTACTTACCCGCGCTTTTGTGTGATAGTGTGTGTATGTTTGATACTGTGTGTGTGTTTTTATACCTCTCCTTTTGCATCTTACCCTTTTCGCTTGATAGTATATTGAGGTATTCGATAGTTTAGTGCAGGATGTTGGATGGTAATCAAAACGTGTGTTAGGCATTCAATAAAATAATGTGTGTTGGACAGGTTATTAAAACAGTGTTGTGCTGGATAGTAATCATAATGTGGGTGTTGAACAGAACTCAGAAAGTGTTTTGTTCGATAGTACACAAAAGATATATGTTTGTTGTTTTTTTTGTTGACATGTCTCTGTAACAACTGTTACATATTTTGACAGATTACGTTTATAAAAATGTTTGGCAGCTTATGGTTTTGGCAATAAATAATTTACTGCCAACGAAACCGAAATTAAACCCCTATCAATAAGATAGCAACCAAAAACATAATTCTACATGGCTCGAATTAGGGTCAGAAAATGAGAAAAGTTGTTCCAACATAAGATATTAAAAACAAAAATGCAGAAAGAGAGAGTTTGGAGGAAATATTTAAATCAACTCTGACAAATGTAATGTTAAATGAAATGTAGTTTTCCTCTATCATTTATTTTATATGATGAATTTCAAAATTATGTTGTGTTGTAATTGGCATAGTTGCAACATTTTATCCATTCCATTTTAAGGTATTAGTAATATTTCAATGGTATTTGCATTTCTGACTATTTGCATATATGACAGGTCAGAACTTCATCTCTGAAAAAATAGTAGTAAGGAAAGTGCGCCATCTATGTGTGTTATCCTTTTTATGCAGTAGTTAATAACTTTGCGCCGGAAGTAATTGATTATTAATTACACGAGGGTTGCTCGCCATATTAGGTAAATAATATGATTTATTTTAAATAAGAGGGTTTGTTGCATGGGCAACAGCCAACACCCAAACTATCGTACTAATTCAAGGTAACCAGTGATCCAGAACTGCCATTATTTATCTACTCTTAAGTTAACCCATTTGCCTTTGGCGACAATGTTCAGTCTCAAAACCATAGCATCGAAAGTCATGCCTAGAACTTAGGACGTAAGCCTCTATATTATGAGAATTATAATAGTATAAGCGATTAGTAAATATAAATGAAGGTGTCTTGATATATGCATGACATTTTTAAAGTCAACCCTTTATTCGTTTCATTACAATATAAGCATTTATAGCTGATTTTATTCAAGTATCAAGCAAATGTTCAGTGAATTTAAAATGAAAGTAGTAATGTCTCAGTAACACGTATCGAAGGGTTCGGATTTTCAAATGGCAAACAGGAAGAGAGATTCTGTAATTCAAAAACAAATGTCATCTAAAAGATGATGACAGATGAAGTCAATCCTTGCGACTCTTCACAGTTTTCCCAAACTCTCTGCATACTAGTATTGGTATGCAAAGACCAAATTCCTTATTTTCGGTAATTACAAAAATTATTCCTTTAATTTAAAGAAAACGAAACTGAAATTCCAGCAAAAAATATTACTCAGAAAAAGGTATAACGCCTTCTTTAAATAAAGCTGAAAAAGCGTGACAATCTGCGGGAAATCGCTGATTTTTCCATAAAATAACCCTCAGTTAATACAATATGTACCGTATGAACCACTAAATCCAAGACATACATACATACATACATACATACATACATACATACATACATACATACATATATATAAAATAGTTTTCATTCCTAACAAAATGTTTAGCATGGGATACATACAAACATAGGTGCCTAGACAAAGTCTTAGTGGTAAATTAACATTGAGCCACCCTGATTTTTATTACATAAAGTTTCACTAAAGCATTGCTTGTAAGACTTGTAAAAAGAATGACGACCCTTCAATATAAACACTAGAAGATGTGGTTGTAATTAATATAACATAAAAAGTAATTTAAAACAAAATTAAATATGCACTTAAATTCGTCAGTTTAGGAATGGAACTGGCATGAAATCTAATGACTTTAGTCGTCTGTATTATGGGGCTCTGTTTACGTTAAACGGAACTACTTGACTGCACCCCCACTTTTGGTATTCAGTTCTGAAGAGACTGATTAACTTATTAAATAACTGAAACTTGAAATGTAACAAGTTCAGGAATATTGTTATATCTGATTTCTTTCTAAAATGTAATGAAATCTAATGATACCACAACCATTGAAGTAGTGGGGCATAAAAAGAAACAGCCATATTGCTCGCAAACAATACAGTGCTGAGGTCATCTCAATTGAATTTTAAGGGACGTATCATTGTCAGCATGTCATATCAAAATGTGATCCTCCGTCACAATGACTGTCAATAATAATAATAATAATAATAATAATAATAATAATAGTAATAATAATAAAAATAAATTTAATATATATGAGGTTACTTAATGAGTATACAATACACTGGTCTCTCTTCTAGACTTCTATTACAGCAGATAGCTCTAAACAAATCATTTAAAAACACACAACCATTTACACAACCTATCTATAACAAACATACCTATACCCAACCGGTATCTAACCGGTACTCAAATTAGTCGCATATTTCTATTACAAATAAATGTAACCTTTTTCATCACGCATACTAAATTAATAGATTGCCTTCTGTCTTTGTATAGATATGAATTATCAATAACTGGGCAAATCTTCAAAATATTCTTATGACATGAGATTTCATTTACTCCAAACTTTCAGGAATTTGCATTTGTAGGAAACGTGAAAGATTTATTTTTATCACTACGTAAATAGAAAAACATACTATAGGAGAACAGATATGGTATGATAGGCATTTGACCAAACACAACGAGACAATAGCTATGTTATGATAGGCATTTGACCACAAGCAATATGGACCAAGCACAATGAGACAATAGCTATGTTATGGATAGGCATTTGACGACAACCAATGTGGAGAATGAGCAGCGCACCTAGTTTTTTTATATAGGGCATCTGATAGTAAGTCAAAAACAAATAATCTGAGCTCTGCTTTACTTAGCTGTTCTTTAAACAAAACGTTAATTTTATTTAGGAAAGACGTTCAATTAAAAATTAACAACAATTGTTTCCAATTTGTATGCTTGCCTAATTCTTGCTGTATATTTAAACTTTTAACCTAATCGTGATACGAAGAGTTATTATGATTGTCTTGTTTTATCCTGCTTTCAAATGATACTTGCAAACAATGTTTTCAACGTATTTTTCCACTCCTCAGAAAGAAATACCCTTTTCTACTGTTTAATACGTTACCATGTATTCCATAATGAGATACGGAAATATATCAGCGGAATAAATTATATTGCCACAGTGGCGATATCCCTTTTGGAACTACTTTTCTTTTCCCATTTAGAAAATATATTTGTCCATATGTATGCTATTCTAACTTGTAATTCCATATTTTCGCCACTTTCCTTCTCCTTCTTCTTCCGCCTCTTCCTCCTCCTCTTCCTCTTCCTCTTCTTCTTCTTCTTCATCTTCTTCTTCTTCTTCTTTTTCCTCGCCAGTCCACCCGTTCATGCTATGATGGACCCTCATTAATTGGCTCCTTGGCTCTCCACACTACATTGTGCACTAGACTAAACGACCTGGCACTACATTCATCATTCCATAAATGTAAACGGAAGCGAAAAAAGAAGCGTTGTTTCAAAGCTGGCCGGCGTAGAGCAGGAAGAAAAATTCCAGTTATCTCCCTTTCGCCCTTTCCGGCACAGAAATTTAAAAATTCGGCCGTAATTTAGATAACCTAATTCAAATCCCTATTAAATCGTCAACCTTTGTGTCAACTATCCAAGACATACCACTGCGCATCGCATTATTCAATGCCCAATCAGTAGGACCACCGGAAATGCGCACACAAATAGTTAATTTTATCAACGATCAGAATATCGACGTCTTTTTCCTGACAGAAACATGGCTAAAAACATCAGGCGATGAACCCAAGTGCGCGGATCTAACACCCACCGGTTACTTCATAAAGTGGTTCCCCCGCCACTCTCACGGAGGTGGAATTGCTGTCACCGCAAAGAACTCCATGATCAACCGTCTTAAATACACTACAACCTTCAAATTTCTACCACACATCGTTTGAACTAGTCCAAGCACACTCAGACTGGAACAAAGGTCAGTCCATTTTTTCTGCCTCTACCGCCCGCCTCCTAGTAGAAAAAACAAGCTGACTGAATCTCTCTTTTTGGAGCAGTTTCCGAATCTCCTGGAGTATGGAAATTCGATAGGTGGCAACCAGATTATTCTTGGAGATTTCAACTCTCACTTTGACTGTCCTGGAAACCCATACACATCAAAGCTCCTAGATTCCATTCACGTTTTCAACCTCAAACAGTCAGTTAGCCGACCCACCCATAAACATGGTCACATTTTAGACTGGATTCTTTATAGACCTGATGATAATATTCTACAGTCCTCCCTGGTGTCCCACTAACTTGCATCAGATCACCTCTGCATTATATGCCATCTTGACGTATCAGTCCCTAACCCTCCACCTTTATTTGCTACTAAGAGAAACCTCCGTATGATAAACAGAACCCAACTAATGCATGACATCCAAGCAAACCTAACAACTAGCTTACCTCATACAGCAGAACAACTTGATAACTGCATGCGTTCATTGCTTGAAAAACATGCCTCAGCAACCAAGTGCAGAGCATTAATTCAAAAGTGTTCTCCGTGGTATAGCAGTGTTAGGGACCAGCTTCGCACTGCTAAAAGAGACCGCCGTAAAGCTGAGAGGCTTTGGATTTCCACCAGACTCATTATTCATAATCAAATCTATGAAGCCGCTAAGAAGAATGTCACAAACATAGTCCATGCAGCAAAATCAGCCCACTACAGTACTAAGATCACGGAAAGTTTCGGCTGCAAAGAGCTATTCGAGATTACTAACAAGCTAATGTCAAGGAACAAATGTACACCACTTCCAACTACCTTCTCTCTAGTCGACCTTCCGGACCTGTTTGCAAATTTCTTCCATGACAAAGTACAAACCATCAGAGATAAATTTGACAACACAATTTCAATTGACTCGTCGCCACCATACAGTTGCGATACAGAATTTCAGCGGCAACCGTTAGCAGCATTTGAACCTGATTTAGTACGTACAATCGTGATGAAGAGTGCACCAAAGTCATGTGAACTTGATCCGATTCCGACATCACTGCTGCTTGAGTACTTAGATCCAACATTGCCTTCACTAACTGATGTTATTAATACCTCTCTCTCATCCGGGGAATTCCCATCATTTTTCAAGACTGCCTTTGTAAAGCCTCTGCTGAAGAAACCAACACTCGACCATAACGATTTAAAGAACTACCGCCCAGTTTCTAATCTCCCATTCATGTCAAAAATCTTAGAAAAAGTTGTTCTATCCCAACTTGCATCTCATATGAATTCAAACAGTCTTTTTAGCAATGTACAGTCTGCATATCGCCCTTGCCACAGTACTGAAACTACTCTTCTGAAAGTAGGCAATGACCTTCTCTCTGCTTTGGATAGCGAAAAGATTACAGTCTTCACTCTCCTTGACTTGTCTGCAGCATTTGACACAATAGACCATGATATATTACTTCACCGTCTCCAGCATGTATTTGGCATTCACGATACAACCTTACTATGGTTCAAGTCCTACTTGGTCAACAGGACACAAATTGTGTCCGCAAATGGAAAACACTCCGGCCCAGTTGATCTATGTTGTGGTGTTCCACAGGGGTCTGTTCTTGGATCTGTTCTCTTGATTCTATACATTCAGCCACTCTCAAGTGTCATAGATCATCATCCAGTGTCTCACCAATTGTATGCTGATGACACCCAAATATATAAATCTAGCCATCCAACTGAAGTTGAAGCTACCATCCAAGGTGTAGAGAGGTGCATTTCCGATGTGAAATCATGGATGACATGTAACAAGCTGCAGATGAATGATGATAAAACTGAAGCCATTCTGATTACAGCACAAAGACTTTCTCATTCACATCCTTTGCCTCAGACAATAAATATCAGCAACACCAACATTAAATTCACGCAAGCAGTACGAAACCTAGGTGTTACTCTCGACAGTACTCTCTCATTGCACCGACATGTCATGTACATATGCAAGGCTGCATATCTTCAGCTGAGACGCATCAACTCCATTCGCAAGTATCTTTCAGTTGATGCCACTAAAACACTTGTGTGTTCCTTAGTACTTTCAAGACTGGACTATTGTAACTCAATTCTGTTTGGTTCGTCTCAATATCTACTCCAGAAACTTCAAAAAGTTCAAAACACAGCTTCTCGGATCATCCTTAGAGTACCACGATCAGAGCACGCCTCCCCCCCCCCCTGCTCTGTACCCTACACTGGCTATCCATACGATCCAGAATTAAACACAAAATTTGTTCTCTGTGCTACGTTTCACTGACGGCTCCAGTCCAACATACCTATCTGACCTCACCCATGTGTACACACCAGCAAGAAACGTACGCTTCTCTTCTGACACTCGTATTCTCATTATTCCCACTATGAAAATGAAATCATATGGACAACGTTCTTTTGCATACCAGGGCCCAGCAACGTGGAACGAATTGCCCACTGAACTTAGACACAAAGACACAGTGATCTCATTCAAGAGCGCTCTTAAAACTCACCTATTTCAACTGCAAGAACAGACTTAAAGACCTAATAATGTTTCCTTACCTTAAATATTTACAGCATGTTTTCTGTTTTCTAATTTCGTGGTGTTTGTTTTTATTTTTGTAATCATATCATTATATGTTTTTTAAGTGTTGTCAAATGTTGCAAAGCGCTTAGAGCTTCTAAAGATTAGGCGCTATACAAAGTCCTTATTATTATTATTATTATTATTATTTCTTCTTCTTCTTCTTCTTCTTCTTCTTCTTCTTCTTCTTCATCGGGATGAACAGATCTTAGAACCTACCATGATTTTAGATCTTCTATACACTTATGTAATAGGTAGGGAGGAGCCATCGGGAAATGTCTAAAAACGATCTCCAAACATCAGAAAGTTGATTTCAAGTATCAGCTTTTGTATAACTAGTTTTCCACGTAAGTCCTGCAAAGTGTTGGTGACTGAAGATGAATGACCTCTTGCTATTCAATATTATGTCTTGTCCATACCTGTTAAACTCTGCGGCAAATGGACACATTTTTAGGGGAAAATAAATCTTGATTAAATATAGTAATCAAATTGTTTAAGTAGCAATTGTAACTCTCATCCCCAGCATGATCATATCTAGAAACGATGGAGAAATCGGGCACTGATGATTGTTGATTGCAAACCGAAATTACGTGACAAACGAATTTTGGGTACTCTAAAAATGTAGATATCCTCGATGAATTAAAACCTTATATATTGCCCTTAACTATCTGCAGAAAGGAAACCATGTTCCGAAGTTTTGAATCAGGAATTGTTAAAATCAAAGCAGATCATATCGATAATTTCGTCACCGAACCTGGTTCAAGCAAACGAATGACATTGATTGGTAACTACCATTGGAAGCATCAGACAAGGGTAGAGTTTCTGTGGAAATTTCATCGTATCTCATCTACATTAATAACGGTGCAGAAAGCCGATAGTTGTTCAAATCGGACACGTTTTTATCATTAGAGGCAGATCTAGTGAAGCTCAAATTAATTGCATTTTATCTTACTTTTTAATAAAGATCTCGTGATATAGAATATTATAATTGAATCATATTAATTAATGGGATAAATCTGAGATTAAAATTTCTCGTACTTTCAATATAGTTGCATAGAAATGTACTTTTTCCTCTTCAAAAACGTTTGCGCTAAAAGTTCAGATGTAATTATCACGCCATGTTATGAGGGGTAACTAGTATGCATTATAGTTTCAAGTAGCATGCTAGAAGATGCATAGCGCCGGCAGATATGTGTCTATTCAGTTTGTTAGGAGTAATTAGTATACCAAACAACATAGACCCCAATCTGCCGGAGCATTATGCAACTGCAGATCAGGGTCTATAGCGTTTGCATTTTGACTTATAAGAGAGTATACACCGTACATCATAGCAAAGGTGCACTGTACATCAGTAAAAGCATTATTGAAAACAAATACAGATACATACTGGTACACTGCACAGGACTAATAATAATGAAGTACAGAACAATGAACATGTAAAACAATACAGAAAATAAAATGGTTAGCTTTGATACTAAGAAACTCATTGTTAAGAAAACAAGCTACATACAAGTTTCATGAAAAGAAGCGCGGTTGAATTATTTCTTAGCAAAGGCATATTACTGATAATATGCTATGTGGGAACAACTCAGTGAGATGCAACTTTCACTTTTAAAAACAGTTGGCATTATCGTAGGCCAACAGTTTCTCTGGTATATTTGATGGTTGGAGCTTCCAGGTAAAATATTAATCACGAAACTTCATTACAATAATGTGATGAAAGATTTGTGAATCCTATAGATTTCGTCTTTGGTCGCTCAACAAACTCCGACATTAGACTGCAATGGGTATAGAAAATAACATTTATAGCAATGTGTTGAGGTATGGAAAACGAATGTAATGAAGTTTTTCGGGTTTTTTTTTTTTTTTTTTTTTTGGTTGTCGGTTTTTCCTTTTATTTATTTATTTTTTTACTTTATTCGTGTTTTGCAGGTACAGTTTGTTGCCAATTTTCAAAACTGAACAAATGTTACCTGACTAGGACTTTTCGACCTGTTACAGCTAGTATGGCAACCAATTACTGAGAAATGAAACATGACCACCTTGTGTGGAGTCACCTTTCTTAGAAGCTCTATATCGCACACTGTTAATCTATTTAAAAGTTAACCTCCCCCAAGAAAAATTTGTGAAAGGGTGGTTTACTCCTAATATATGTGGAGTCACCATTTGAAGGAGCGAACAAGTCATGCCCTGTCGATCCACTTGTGTTTGGCAATCTTGAATAGTACCCTCTGCGGAAATAGATATATCTCCTATTATTATTCACACTGAGACGAGTACAAAAATGATAATCTTCTTCTGTCTCTCCCTCTCAATCTCCAAATCTACTCTGTTATGACAACAACATGGCGACGGAAAGATGGCAAAATTCTTGAATAAAGCCACCGGCTTACTTGTAGGGTTAGGTGGACGCCATCTGGACCAATACATAATCTACGGAATCCAGTGTGCAAGCAAAAGTGTACATATGGAATTTTTTCAAGCTCATGTCCAAGCATTTGATTTACACGGCCAGCAACTCGACTATACTGCCTTGGACTGACATACCGGGGATTCAAACCTGGGTATCATTGAACCCACGCAGAACATTGGAACTCCTAAACCGAGAGTCCTCTGACACAGCTTAATTATTGCACAAATAATTTCCTCAGGTCTCATCACACCAATATCGTTCTCTCCCAACGTCTGGACCTAAACCCCAGAAACACCATTAAACTCAACAGTCCATCCAGAGTAGTATAATGGGGCGACATAGCCCCACGTAGACCGTAATGTTAAAAATAGGCCCTGGCACTATGGCCCCGAAATGTAAAGGCCCAAATGCCACAGGTCCCAGTACTATAGCCCCAAGATTGATTATTGGTCAATAGGAATAAAACAGGTGGGTGACGTCATGGTACTGGACACTTGCAACAATGTTGCAAGTGGTTGGCCAGAATACGCGCAGCTACTCTAGGTAGGGACAAATACAAGAGAGATACAGACATATACAACACAACCATATATTGACGAACATCAATCTATCATACCAAAATTATACAATTGACTAAAAAAATTTAGGTAAGAGAATAATATTTTTGGGAGTTAAACATAAAATATACAATCGACTAAAAAAAATTTAGGCAAGAAAGAAGAGATACCTTTTCGAGGCATATGAAAGTGGCGCTGAAAAGGACCTTTGGTTTTTATGTTAACACCAGTTCGTTAACATAGAGGGCATCTCACTGATCTTCTTCTCTTTCTCAAACTTTGTCTAACCTCTGGACCGTAGATGCGGACTCGCTTCAGACAGCCCTGTCTCTCCACATAGCATCTTCTATTCCAAAAAGTCGTGTCGGTGATCCGGATAATGGTCCATGTTGATTTAACATACATGGGAAAGTCCGTACGGAACAGCATCGACGATACGAGAGAGGAGGACTCAACGTTTGTCCACATCTTGTGACGAGAACAGGTGAAGGGAATGAAGTGAACCGCGTTTATTTATAGTGGAAGACCGGATCGAAACGGAATGAGATTGTTCACCAATCCCAACACGCGTTACAAAATTCAGTCACTTCGCGGAGTCTGTCTTCCAATCCGAAGAGAGCTACCTGTGACGTCAAAGTGAATCGATGCGACATTGTTTTTTCAATAACTAAGAAACTAAGAACACAATGAATTGGGGTGCACCGGCCGTGGAGACGAGAAGCGATGGCATAGCAGCGACTACCAAAGTTAACACAGGGGTACTTCCAGAAGAGGTCGATTTTAATTGGGATTTAGTAGATTTTCTCTCTTCGAAAGAATTTGTTCCGGTACCAGTACCTTCACCATCTTCTCCTTCTTTACCACACGTCGAGGATTTTAAACAGAGACAGGAAGAGGAATTGGAGAAATTTTTACAACAGCAGAAAGAAGCAGAACAAGCTTTTCTCCTTGAATATCAACAGCGAAAAGAAGAAGAAGAGGCAAGAAGGAAACGACAGGAAGAAAAAGAAGCAGAGAAGAAACAAGACCTAGGAGAGAAGGAGAACAGTGAAAGTCAAACGATAACGGTACTCTTGGACATTTTGGCAGGGTTAAGAAGTCTGAAACAAATGTATCAGACTTCTTTATTACAACCCAAGAGAAAAAGACCTTCCCGAGCCAAATAGCCCAACTCTGTTAGTACGCCAAAGATACCACCCCTAGTGATTTCAACCCAATCATCGACAGGAGCAGGTCCAGAAGTTGGCCTTGGCAAAGGCTTAATGCAGTTAAAGCTGATTGCTTCTCGTTCGTGAGTTTGTTTTTTTGAAAAAACAAACGCCCAACGGTCCTTTTTAGGGCCACTTACTTCTTTCGAAAAGAGATAGTATTCATTTTGCCAAAGTCAAATAAAACTCAAAATCCCTTTTTTAGCCTTGTCATGTACGTGTGTGAGTGCGTGAGTGTAGACCCTTATTCTAAAAAATCAAAACCATGATACACTTACGTTTTTCAGGATGGTCTATTCTGGTAGAAATTTTACAATCCAATTCACAACACAACACAATACTTTTAAAAAGTTCATAGACTTCTTCTGTGTCTTTTTTCTTTCACTGTCTATGTTTTCTAATTTTCTTTACTTTCACAGGTTTTTCCTCCTCTTCTTCCTCACTTTTTTCTCGTCTTCTTTTCTTCTCTTTCCGAACGTGTCGGGGTTCTTCATTTGCCGAGGGCACCTCTTCTTCTTCTTCTTCCTGTTCCTGTTGTTTCTTAGGGCAATCTGAAGACCAGTGTCCTTTCTCTTTACAGTGATAACAGGTATCCTGACTTTTGTCTCTTATGACACTGGTCTTGCTTTTTTGACGGTCTGGACATTCTGTAACCAAATGCCCTTTCTTCTGACAAATATAGCAAGTATCTTGACTTTTATTTCGAAAGGAGGGGGAGTAGTCCGTCGGCTTGTCTGAAGAAAACTTTCGTATGACACTTCGCAAAGCTCTGATCAGAAGTTCGATCTGTGTGGGTTCTGCCATCGTGCTGGTCAGCTTGAGATTGAAGTGAATACTGAGAGGGAAGGTACTAGCCCTTTATATATACACTGGTCTGACATGGATATAAAGGTGTCCATGGCGTTTCAAATGTAGTCATTTGACTTTTTGCAGTCAAGATGAAACGATCGCATCATTTCGTAAAGAAAGGAGAAGAAAGTAAGAGGCAGAAACGTGATTTATCGCCTCGCACAGTAGCTGAAGTCTTGGCTCAGATTCATGCCAGCGATTTTGAAGATCACATGAGTGAACCAGTTTCCAGACCCAGAGAGTCTACACCAAGTCAAAGTTCACCATCACCACTAAACCCTGAAATCTGTTACCACATTTGAGAGACGGACAAACGCTCCTCTAGAAAATTTAAAACAACGGCCTACACGTACACAGTGAAGTTTAAAGATTTCAAGTCCGTCGTACCGTTGGAAAAAGCAAAGGGGTTCATCACCAATGTGTGGGATTCTTTGTTAACCACACTGAAACAGCAATGTGAAGCCAAAGAAGACGACCGCTTTAGACTTTACATTCAATTCAACGACAAGTTTCACCTCACCGACGGAAAAGTGACACTGTTCATGACCCAAATTTCTCTTCCCCAAGGACCGGACAACCCGAAAAGGTATTCTTGGTGGACGACCTTTGCATTGCCAAGCGCAGCCTCGTTCAAATTAACAATCCTCAAGATCAGATGTGTTTAGCCCGTGCCATCGTGGTAGGATGAACGTATGCCGACAAGAACGACACGACAGAATTGAAAAGAGCCTCGAACACTATTTCGACGATCGGACCGAACCAAACAACAAAGAGAAGCAGAACTCCTATTACAACAAGCGGGGATATCCAAAGACAGACCCTGCGGCATTCCTGAAATGCAAAAATTGCAAGACGTCTTGCCTCCACGCTACACCATGAAAGTGCACCCTCAAGAAGTGCTCGGACCTCTGTTGTTAAGAGGCAAAAATTTCAAAGACGGAAAATACATTCACGTCTATCATCACGATGAACATTTTGATGCCATTACCAGTATCACCGGATTCCTGTCATACAATTAGTACTGTGACAAATGTGACTATGGCTATAACAATCCAGAGCAACAAGCATTGTGGGTGGAAATGCTCAAGATGTTTGTCCTCTAAACCCTGTCTACACGAAGGACAAGAACGAGTGCATTTCTCAGCTTGTCAGAGCACGTTTGTCAGTCCAACTTGTTACCAACAACATTTGAAGACGCAAGGTTCACAGCAGAATTGTGCTTGTCAGCTCCTGAGATTGTGCCCTACTTGTGAACAAGGCATACGCACCAGTAATACCATATGTTCAGGAAAGAAGCGATGTCACATTTGTCACCAAATCGTGGACTTCGATCACCAATGCTACATTCAAAAATACCATTCCAAACATGAAGAGGAAGAACATGACCAGAATAAAGGGAATTTCATCTTTTTCGATTTCGAATGCATGCAAAAGACTGGCATTCACATTCCTAATTTCTGCGTGGCTCACCGAGCGTGTGAGAAGTGCATCCAAGAGCCTATTTTTACTCATTGCCCTCACTGTAGCAAGATTCCTGGAGGACGTGAACAAATCTTTCGGGGACCGAACACATTGGCCGATTTCCCCCAATGGATCTTAGACCCCATCGACGAGACGTGGAGCCAAGAACATATCGAACGTTACGGAGATTGCCATCGCTATGCCATGGTGATGGCTCACAATTTCTCGGGATACGAATGACAGTTTCTTTTGAGATACTATACGGAACAAAGTACCGAACGTCCTAAAGTGACTTTGAACGAAGCCAAAATCATTTCCATGCAAGTGGGACAAGTGCAGTTTAAATATTCATTGAGCTACTTGGCAATGCCTTTGAGTCGCATGCCTAAAACGTTTGGAATGACAGAAATGTACAAAGGTTATTTCCCGCACTTTTTCAATACCAAAACCAATCAACACACCGTTCTACCCCATTTGCCTGAGGGTCACTACTACGACCCCGACAACATACGTACCGAACAACGAGAAGCTTTCTATGCTTGATACCACACTCACGCCTCGGACCCTTTCGACTTTTAGAAAGAAATGTTAAAATATTGTCGTTCCGACGACGACATTTTACGACGTTGCTGTGGAAAATTTCGAGAACTGTTCATGGAACACGGAGAGATCGATCCTTTGAAAGAAGCCTGCACTATTGCCAAAGTGTGTTCCTTAGCGTACCATCAACGATTCATGCCCGAAAACACCCTGGCTGTTATAAGTCCTCAAAAAACTAACTTTGTCAAACGCCAATATGCGGTCAAAGCCCTACGCTGGCTACATTACTTGTGCGACAAGGAAGACAAAAGGATTGAACACGCTCGCAACGGAGTAGGCGAAAAGACCATCGGAAGGTATTCGGTGGATCACTGGGACTTAGAAAACCCCAAGACTTTGTACGAGTTTATCGGTTGCTTATTTCACAGATGTCCCATCTGTTACCCTCAACGTAACACTACAAATCAGTTTTTACAACGGACCATGGAAGACTTGTACCAGGCCACTTGTTAGCGGCGATTGAAGTTAGAAGAGCAAGGATACCAAGTGGTAGAAATGTGGGAACACGAGTACGATCACCGTTTGAAAACCGATCCCGAGTGTAAGCGCATCGTGGAATGTTACAAGCCGGTGGACCCACTGAACCCAAGGGACAGTTTGTACGGAGGACTGACGAATGCTACCTGTTTGCTGTACCAAGCCGACGAGGAGAAAGGAGAAGAAATCAAATACTTGGACGCGTGTTCGCTGTGTCCTTCCGTTTGCAAATATTGTCACTTTCCCGCAGGGCACCCGCAATTGCTGACGGAACACATCGACGTGGACAACATTCGACAATACGAAGGATTGATCAAGTGCAAAGTCTTGCCTCCCACGAACTTGTACTATCCCGTTTTACCTCACCATTGCCAAGGAAAACTGATGTTTCCCTTGTTTCGTACTTGTGTCGAAACGTGTAACCAGGACCGACCTTGTCAGCACAGCCAGGAAGAACGCGCCTTGACGGGAACGTGGGTCAGCGTGGAATTGTTCAAAGCTCTGGACCTGGGATACCAACTGTTAGAAGTGTACAAAATTTACCACTTTCACAAGACAGAAAAATACAATGGCGACGAGACTCAAAAAGGCATTTTCGAAGACTACGTGAATGCCTTTTTAAAACTGAAACAAGAAGCCAGTGGCTATCCTTCCTGGTGCCAGACTCCCGAAGGCCAAAAGAAATTCAAAGAAAAATACTGGGAGCAGGAAGGCATCACTTTAGACCAAGTAGAGAAAAAAGAAGGAAGGCGATCGTTTGCCAAAGTGATGTTAAATTGTTTGTGAGGCAAAATGGCACAACGACCGTGTTTACAGAACCTTCCCGCTACTTCCAGATGATTCACGACAAAACCAAATACATGAAACACGTTGACGTCGTTCGTGAGGACTTGATCTTAGTCAATTACGAGTAAGAACTGGACTTTGTAGAAGCCGACGAATTTGGAAATGTCATCATTGCGGCTTACGTGACAGCCCTGCTCGCTTAAAACTACAAAGATTTAGAACTGTTAGGAGATCGTGTGTTGTATTTTGACACAGTGGTGAGCTTTGGCATATTGAAAGAAGCCTTGCACTCTGGACAGGATGGAAATTTTAAAGTGACCACCCACGAACCTCACAAGATTGTACGTTTAGCCACACACCAAATCGTCAGCCGGCCCTTGGAAAAAGTCTGTCAAATCGTGTACCAGAAGCGAGTTCGGCTTCCCAACTACTTCACTTTACCTTACGGCCACGTCGATATTGGTCAGCATATAAAAAGAGACAACGTTCAAGAACGATAGTTCATTGTCACTACCAACACCAAGCGAGAAAAATGAATCCTTTCAAACAGCAAGTATCAAGCGTAAGATACAAGTGCAATGAGAAACTCGAGTAGGATGCTGTGCCTTGCGATGACAGGATGCTGTACACTTTGACCTCATCGATTCAGTACCACATCATGGAAATTTTGCTATTACTGTACCTACCATGGAAAGTGATGCTGTGCGTGTCAAACCTGACTGTTGCGAAAGCGATGCCACTCGTTATCGTTCACCTTTTCACTTTACTGGTTTTCATGGTGGATGTTATCGTTATGAAACCATGCGGCTACCACCCTACGGATGTCATCCAAAACTGAGCAAACTCCTGCATATTTCACCGTACCCTCATCGAAGTGAACCTGTGAAAGACGAATATTCGTTCCTTGTGAGATTGCCTGAATACTGCGACTTTGAAAGTCGATTCCAAACCGTCCGAGGAAAATAGCCTAAATATCTGGGAGGACCTACCCCCGAATGATTAGCTAGAGCCGGATTTATCTACTTAGACGAAGGGGATAAAGTCAAGTGCTTCAGTTGCGGTGTGTCACTTCACGAGTGGGAGAAGAAAGATTCCGCTAACCTGGAACATGCTCGATGGTCTCCGAATTGTCACTACCTACCTTTAGTGGGACCTCGTCACTGAAGTGGTATACCGAGTTGTTTAAGAAACCAGCTTGGCTAGGAGTCAAACGTAGGGCAACTTCTAGACAAGTATTTAAGCCACATTTAAAAAATAATATTCCAAGATTACCAAACGAATTGCAAGAGAAGATCTACAAAGACATTTGGCAGGGACTTGTCAGAGCAAAATCTCAATTGGTGACTGAGGAACTTTTATGTCGAGAAATTCACAAGAGGAAATTGACAAAAGTCAACAAAGAAGTCAGATTTCTCTGAATCAAGTGTGCGTCCTTCCGAATATTTCGCTTTAGACCATTTACATTAGAAGATTTTAATGACATTCTTGACCGTTTCCTGGAATGGCAGTGGCCAGAAATTACTCACTACATTCGTTACTTTCGCTCTAGGAGAAGTGTTTGACTGAATGGTCATGGATACTTTACAAGAGAACATTCGTGGTTTGAATGTGGAGTTGAGAGAACGCATTTACCGAGAGTTGGTGAAAATACAATGTCACCGATGTTTGAATCCCAGGTACCTGAATGGTATAATAGGACTGATCCATTTCAAAGTGTTCAATTGGTCAGACATTGATGAATCGCTTGAAATTCATAAAGTTTTGGATGCCACTCATTCAGCTTACAAGGTTATTCTAATACACCGAATTCCAACGGACGAGTTAGAGGATTACAACAAATCTTTACAAGAACTATTCTTTTAGTTCAAGAGGAAACTTCTGTGCGACGTGTGGTGTGTGAGTTAGTGACTAAACATTTTTGGTGCGGTACTGAAATTAAACCGATGCTATTCAAAAGTACACTTATTACCTTACACCAAAGAGGGTATAAAAACGGACTACCATGCCACGACCTTTATACAACAGATTCCGTGGAAGGAAATCAATGACAATATTCAAACGGTGGAGGATTACGATCGCATTTTAAGAGAACTGTGTCCATTGAATTGGGGTCGACGTGTAATGTGTGTCTTAGTGACTTGCTTTCTGGGATTTCGTTTACCGGCCGATTCCTTGTGGTCTCTTTACGAACAGTAAATGCCACTCCAAAAAGCATGAAAGTGGTCCCTTTAAATGTACACGAGAGACTCATTCTGCTCAAAGCTTTGCGCTTTCATCTCGATACTTTTCGACCTCTACAGGAAAACAAGATTCGTCAACTTTTAGGTACTGAAGATGTGTATGACGATGTGTGTGTAGCTTGTGACTTACACCCTCACTGGAAAGATGTACGTGACTGGAAAAGTTGGGGTTTCGAGGCTTGGACAAAAGAAGTGGCACACTATACCAACGATTTGTCATCCTAAAACATTAAAACGTTCAGTGAAAAAAGTAACTTTTAAACCTGTGTTAGAGACAGAACCAGAAGAAGAACCACTCCCTACAGGACAGGACAGGACCATCAATGACATCCCCGTAAATCCATTCCAGGAGGACCCCTGTGTGATTGTGCCAAGGAGTGTAGAGACTCTAAGAACATTACACTGTCCCTACGATACCTCATTCTGATCACCAAAAATGTTGTACAAAGACCTGTTTATATTCCACTATGATCGTTTTGATGTGTCTTTTATTCATATACTTAGCCATTTGGCTTTAATGTATTTTTGTCTTTCGTGTTGTTCACAATTAAAGATGGCAATAAATGTGTCCTGCAAAAAAGTATAAAACCTCTTGTCTTGTCTGTCTTCGTGTCAAAAGTGACATTCCTTACAGTACTATGGCTACCTCTACTGTCTCTGTTCCCTCTTTCTCCACTTTCAAAGTCATTGACGAACACTTAGGTCGAACCAGTTGGGAGGCCTTGTATCTTCGCCATCCCTTTAACATGCTCATTGCCAGACCTAGCGGTTCAGGCAAAACCGAATTCGTCAAACGTTTGATCGAACATACACATCATTTGACCGATCGTCCACCTCAACGAATCCTGTGGTGTTACAAAGAGTGGCAATCGGTGTACAGCCTTCTACAAGAAAGTCAAGGCGATTTCATCGTCTTTGTGGAAGGCATTCCTGGCGAAGACGACGGGATCGTGTCTGACCCTAGTCAAGCCCATCTGGTCATCTTCGACGACATGTTAGGAGAAGACGAAGAAGAAATTAAACTGTGGTTTATACGCAAAAGGCAACACCGTAATGCCAGTGTCATTTACATCACCCAAAATTTGTTTCAACAAAGTAAAGCCCATCGCACCATCAGTCTTAATGCTCATTACGTGGTCTTGTTTAAAAGCCCTAGAGATAAATCGCAAGTGCAAGTGTTAGCCAAACAGCTAGGAACACATTGGCTGACACATGCGTACGACGATGCCACTCAAGCCCCACACGTTTATTTACCCGTAGATTTAAAACCCACTACTCCCGATTATTTGCGATTTCGTACCCATCTGTTTCACCACTGGTGCCAAGACGGAGGGCCTGTCGTGTACACGTCCCCGTCGTCGACTTAACAACAACAACCAAAAAAGGTCTATAAAAACCTCTGTCACTTTGGGTCTGTCTCACACATCGCCAACATGACGTCACTTCAATCTCATCTTCCCTTCAAACTGATTCGTGCCTTGTACGGCATCAGTCGCGAAAAAAATAGACAAATACGTGCTCGTGTCTTAGAAGCTAGTCTCAAAGAAGTCTTACGATGGTTCACGGTGACAGCACGTAAATTACCGCAAGGCATCGTTCACATTCCACATCAATCCAAACGTTTTCTTGACAGAAACAATGTAGCCTTGATGGAACTAGCCGATACACTCAAACCAAAAAGCATATCATTTTGAAACCTGAAGGTAGCGGCTCTCTAGAAGGTGTCATCATTCGTTCCCTGTTACAATTGGATCCCAATCCTCCCAAAGTGCTACCCAAGAAAAAAGCCACTCCCCAAAGTACCCAGAAGAAAAGGAAAAAGAGCAGCAGTGTCAAGACCAGGTCACAGCCTGAGAAAAAGAAAAAGAAAAGCCCACAGAAAATAGCTTCTACCCGCAAGAGAGGTACTGTCGCCAGGACGCAACCTTACATTCGCAAACCACGATCTGCCACAACGGTGACTGCGTCTCCAGTAGCCTCAGGTTCTTCCATTTCTCCGTTGCTGGTGATGCCTTCCAAATCCGATTTGACACGTGTCTTTCCTAATTAGATGAAACATTGGAAACCTGCGTCTCCAAAAACTTCTCCTCCAGCGGTAACACCCTCTTCCTCTTTAGCGGCAGTAGCCGCTGCTTGCAAAGTACCTGCCCCCAAAGTCGGAGTCCATGAGAGATCGGGCATGTTAAAGAGTTTACTGGATTTGTCCAAGCAAGAACTCTCCCTATTGAGTCCGTTGCGAACCCCTCCATGACGTGTGATGCTACAACGAAAATGATACGATGAGCCGACAATCAACGACCTGAGGCAACGATAGGAATCAGTGTTTTTGTGCTTCTGAACGCCCAAAGATGTCCCCTCAAAGAAGTGCACACCGTCACCATCGTCTTTCTTCTGTCCAAAAAGGAAAAGGAAAAAGAAAAGGACAGTCACATCATCCGAGAAACGCTTAGCTAAACATCAATGTTTGTCCCTGAAAAGGCACCTTCGTCCAAAGAAAACAAGTCACCAAAGGGGAGGATTTTTCTTATTAACGGATACGTTAGTAGATAATTTCGCCAAAAAGATAGAGAACAAGCTCAAAAAAAAGTAAGGTAAAAGGACGCATGTCGAGCCATGGATTTCAGTGTATTTTGTGCCCCAAAGATGTCCCCTCATCGTCGTTCTCCTGTCCAGAAAGGAAAAGGAAAAAGAAAAGGACAGTCACGTCACCCGAAAAAGACACACTCGTCCAAAGAAAAGGAGAAGCCAGCAAAGAGGAGGATTCTTTGACGATTTTGGAAAACAAATTGTCACCTTTATAATGAAGCGATAGTCCAAAAAAAAGGATAAAAGGCCGTGTGACAAGTCATCGACGTTAGTGTATTTTTTGGTTTGTGCCCCGGATCCAACGAACCAACCAAAAAGGATGTCACCCACCAAAAGTCATCCTTCTTCTACCCCCAAAGGAAAGAAAAGGAAAGGACTCCTCCTCGTTTAGTCAAACATTGGGATATGTTGTCCGTCCTGTCCAAAGCTTCTCCACCCTTGCGAGTAAAACTCATTCAAACCGCCTCCGAAGACGGCATCGATACCGTGAGCGAATATTGTCTAAATGTCTTGAAAGGAACGATGCCTTTGACTAAACACCAGAAAAATTGCTTTGCCAAACATCGACAAGTTCTTCGCCAAATGGTCCAAAAGAAAAAGCCCATTCGTCAACAGAAAAAGATGTTGGTACAACGCGGCGGATTTTTATCCCTGATGGGGCTTCTTACCAATGTAATAGCGAGACCTATGTTTGGTATGTTGGGAAAAATTTTACCCGCCATAGCTCCAATATAAAAGGGTCAAGAAGATAAAAGGGACCTCTGGAGTCAAAAGATCTCAGATGTGATCCTTGAAATCCAATAGAAGGACGAGAACTGGCTTTAGTGCCTTACAAACGATGGATGGAATACCATCGTTGGCAAGAACAACGAACCCCACATTTACCTCCCAATCCTCATTTGACCGAAATGCCTAAGTTACAGCACGAATTGCAACCCTTGATGAATCGCAGCGATTTGTCAGAAACGGAAAAATCGCAACGGTACGGTCAGTTGTTACAACGACTGAAACTCTTTCACCAAAAAGCTTTAGACGAAACAGCTCAACCCACTCTGAAAGATTTTAAGGCCCTGATGAAAAGGTCACCACCACCACCACCACAACCACTACCACTCCCAGTGGTCAAGACAGAGGCAGCCCCACGGATGTCTGAGGAAGAAGAGGCAAGAGAAGTCTTTCAGACACCGTCAGCATCTCCCATCACTAGTAAGATTTCAGCGTCCTTGTTGACCTCTTCCCCTACACCCCAACGAGAAGAACTTAAAGCTTGGGTTAAAAAGATGATGTCCATTCCACCTTCGACAGAAGTGAAAAAAAAAACAAGAGAAACCAGAAGTAAAAAAAGAAAAGAAGACAAAAGCCATTCCAGTACCGCCACCACCTCCACCACCACTACCTTCGACGTCTACTCCCGTGGCACATCGGACACGTAAAGTCGTTTCTAAACCACACCCTCGTCCCAGCCAGAGTACCATCAGCGAAGAGTGGATCACTTTTTTAAAAAATCGAGAAGGTGTTAGCCAGCATTTACTACGATCCATCCCATCCTGCAGGTTACTGAGGAGTTCAGAAATTGTATCGTGCTGCCAAAACTCGACTGAAAAGTGTCCGTTTACCTCAAGTGCACCAAAGGTTACAAGAACAAGCCACGTACACCTTACACAAACCCATTCGGCGCAAATTTTCCAGAAGTCGCACCCGAGTGGAGGGCATCGATCGTCAATGGCAAGCCGATTTAGCCGATGTCTCTCTTTTGGCCACCTAGAATCGTGGCTACAAATATTCGTTTTGTCTCATCGATGTCTGTTCCAAATTTGCTTGCGTCGTACCATTGACTTCCAAATCGAGCAGTGAGTTAGTGCGAGCCCTGCAACTGGTGTTGAAGAAAAGCGGGCGTCGCCCTCTTCGATGACAAATGCACCGAATTTCTGAACCAAGATTTCCAAAAAGATTTGAAGAAACGTGACATTCATTTTTTCACCATCGAGAATAAAGAAAACAAAGCCAACATCGTGGAACGTTTTCAACGCACCTTGAAAAAACGCATGTGGAAATATTTTACGCATCAACACACTCTCTCAAGTACATCGACGTCTTGCCACACCTAGGCCAATCGTACAACCAATCTTACCATCGAAGCATCGGACGTGCCCCCCAAGAAGTGACTCCCGACAACGAAGTGACCGTCTTCGAGAGCCTGTTTGGTACGTCCCCAACAGCGACTGTCCCCAAGAAAAGTGGAGTGTTGGCAGAAGGAGATTGGGTGCGCACTGGCAAAATCAAACGCACTTTCGACAAAGGTTACTTACCCAACTGGACCACCGAATTGTTTCGTGTCACTGAACGTGTGCGTGGCCGTTTTCCTCCCGTCTATAAATTGGAAGATATGAACGGGGAAGTGTTAAAAGGAACGTTTTACTTGCCCGAGTTACAACGTGTGACCAAAAAGGAAGACGACGTATACGAGATCGAAAGCATTCTCGCTCGAAGAACCCGAAAAGTGAGAAAACGACGTGTCAAAGAAGTTAAAGTACGTAGGAAAGGATATCCTCCCAGTTTTGACTCTTAGATCGACGCTTCGCAAATCATCGACTATAAAAAGAAGTGACCATCATACCCTTCAACACAGCCTCAGCTGCCGCAGTGACTACTCCTTCCCCCAGTTCTTCTCTGCAAGATTTACAAAAGCAACCCTTGTGGGTGTGGTGTGAAGAACGTGTGCCTAAAACGCAAATCGTCTTTGTCTGCCAAATCTTTGTGGTGTATTGTGTCATCGGTGCTGCCATTGCCAATTTGAGTTTGCAACAAGGAGACAAACAATTGTGGACCATTTTACTTACCAGTTGCATCGGTTACCTTCTTCCCAATCCGTCTCTGAAATATTCCTCTAACGGGAACAACAACCGGAGTCTTGCGTCCAACGTCAGTCCTCTTTCCAACGGTCACCTTAACAATCCTCTTTTAGATACTCCTCTGACTTCCAGAGACCCCACGGACACTAGAACTCTGGAATTATGAACAACCAATTTTACTTAACGTTACCCAGTGACAGTTCTATGGAGGTGTTTCCCAATAACACCTTATGCTGTTACACGGCCAAATTACCTCAGGCCATCCAACTGGATGATGAAGCCCATTGGGAAGTGGCTTTAGTGGAAATGATTCACCCTACACAAATCAAAAATATCGTCGAAAATCAAAACACTTTTACGATGGAAGTTCATGACGAGCAAGTGCAACAACACTTGGATGAACGCGCCAGTGTAGGTGACTCTATGAAATCACAAGACCCCAAAACTAAACGGACCACTTATAAGTTGAAAATTCCCTCAGGCTATTATTTTAGTGGTCAACATTTGGTGAATGCCATTGCTGACAGGTTCAATGGCGTGTTTAGCAAAACCTTCGAGAAAACCAGAAAAAGTGTCACGATCAAATACCACAAATATCTCGTCGCCTCTAATCAAATTTTCAGAGGACAAAGTATTAGCCATTACATTTTGTCCTGAATTGTATGACATTTTGGGTAAACCGCAAGTTGATCAAGATTAGAAACGAAATACCAGCCGTTACCAGCAACTCGGATTTTGAGAAATATTTTCGATTCCCTGTAGAAATGAACTAAGGACTGAATTTGATTTTTGCATACTCCGATGCGGAGGAATACAACGTAGTGGGACACACCTCCGTACCGTTACTTTGTGTCATTCCTTTCATAGTCGATTCTGCCATGAACGCTTACGAGGAGGTGGAAACACCTATCACGTTCACCGCGAATTTGTACATCCTCACTATTTGCCCGTCAGTAAGTCGTATTTCGACACTGTCAACATTACTATAAAAGGAGATCTAGGACAAAATATTCCATTCACCAAAGGTAAAGGCACAGTGAAACTACATTTTCGAAAACGATTCCTCTAACCCCTTGTCAGTCATGTATCATGTGTACCAAGGAGTCGCTCACAGCGAGGACATGGTTTAGGAGATGTGCTGAAATCGGCCTTTCGTTCGGTGGCTCCCGTTTGCAAACCGATGGTGACACGGGGATTGCACGCCTTGAAAGATGCCGCTTTGACGAAAGGCAAAGAATTTCTCCAAAATGTCATCATTGACAAACAAAACCCCAAAGAAGCTTTCTTGAAAGCAGGCTAAGATGTCTTGCTTCAAACGGGCAAAGACATTTTGGGCCGACGAGAAACTCCTATAAATGCCCTGGGCGCGGCCGAGTCAGGCATTCCTGCTTCCCTGACGCCACAGCAAGGACAAGACAGAAAAAGACGACGAAAACACCCCTTCAGAGGACTTCACACCCTTAGAGCTAGAAAGACTAAGAAAAGATAAACCGTCCGAGAGTTAGACGTTTTTGATTATTAAAAGATCACAGAGAGAAAGAAAGAAAATGATACACCGAGAGTCCTGCGTCTGTTCCAAGTCGGAACTGGATCTGTTTGCCATTCCACCCACCATGATGACAATGCAAGAATCCCAATGGGTCGAATTTCATCCCGTCTCTTCTTTGACGGATTCAGCTCCCATCGAGTTTGAAATCAAAGGACAGCCCAAAGATTACATCGATCTGAATAGCAGTTACTTGTATCTGAAACTCAAAGTGATCAATACGGACAACACCAATCCGGCAGCTGATGCTAGAGAAGCTCCCGTCAACAATTTCATGCATTTCTTGTTCAGCGAATCGGATTTGTACTTGAATAACAAACTGGTCAGCAGTAACATGGATACTTACCCTTACCGAGCGTACCTGGAAAATCTCTTGACGTACGGAAAAGAGGCCAAGAACACTCATCTGGATGCTTGCATGGTATGGAAACCTGACACCTCAGGCGAGGACACGTTTAACGACACAGCCCTGACAGCCGATGACAATCCTAACAATGTGGGCTTTAACGACCATCGAAAGAAAATCCTGCAAGGCCGTAGTTTAGAAGTGATGGATCGTTTGCATTTGGACATGTGGTTGCAAGACAAGTATTTGCTGAACGGAGTGGATATTTGACTGAGACTAAATCTCAGCAGTGTCGCTTTCCATTTGATGGCTCGTGCCAACGAGTACAAAACCATTATCCAAGAATTCAGACTTTACGTGCGCCGCGTAGAAGTGTTACCTAAAGCGGGAAGCGACATCAGTCAAACATTGAGCAGAACGACCGCCAAGTATCCGATACGACGCGTAGAAGTGAAAACGTTCACCATTGCTGCTGGACTCCGATCCAAGATCGAAGATCATCTGTTCCAAAGACAGTTACCCAAACGTTTAATCGTTGGCATCGTCAGTAATGCAGCCCTCAACGGAGTCCACGATCAAACTCCTTTCCAGTTTAAGCACTACAGAGTGTCCAAGATTGAAGTCAGTCGCGATGGCAAGACCTTGTGTACCAGACCTTTCGAACTTAACTTTGCCCAGAAGAATTACTTGAGATCGTACTTGTCCCTGTACGAAGCTACCGGGCAATTAGGAACCAACATCAGTCACGGCATTTCGTACGAGGATTATGTAGGAGGTTACACTTTGTGGGCCTTTGATTTCACTCCAGACCAAGGCAGCGACGAGAGACATTTCCACCCTATAAAATCCGGTCAACTACACGTGGAACTTCAGTTTGCAGAAGCTCTCGCCGAGACGGTGAACGTCATCTTGTATTGAATTCGATAATACCATAGAAATCAACAGTTTGAGAGAAGTCATTCTAGACTATTAGAAACTATGGAAGACTCTTATCCCTCTTTCAACGGTAGAGAATCTTTGGAAATGGAATGGGAGGATACCGTGAAAGCAGAACCCCATGACAAAGACTAAGAGGACATAGTGGTCACGTCCAGATTGCAAGAGCAAGAACAACATTTAGTGTCATGTTTTGCCAAACACCTGGCAGATAAAATTACGGAATTGACCAAGAAAGATTGCTGTAGATGTCAAAACTATCATCCCAGTCAAATTCAACTTGACAAATGTCTGATGATGAGCCAAGAAGAAACTGGACGAGTATCTGGACGATGCTTGGAGTCTCATCTCGGAAGAAGCAGTGTTGCATGAGTGGTATAAAGGTTTGCGTGTTCATTCTTGCCCTCCATTGACTACTCTGGTGATCTATCGCATCGAAGCTCTCTTAGCCCAAAGTATGGAGACGAAGCAAAGAAACGGTTACTTGACAGAGATTTTCAAACAAAGAGTCAGAATTGAATTGATGACTTATCATTACCTGTGAAAAAAAAAACAACAAAGCAAAAAATGGATACCTGGGAACTTTATTACCTTTTGAACAACAGTTCGTACACTGCTTCTTGGAATCATGTCGTGTGCGCTAAAGATGAACTTCCTCATCGCACACCTCAAGACAATCAAGCTTATGTCATCAACACGGACGACAGTCATCTCCCAGGAACCCACTTTGTAGCCGTCTGCTTCCCTAAAGAGGATTGTGTGGAGTATTTTGATTCGTATGGATTATCCCCTTTGGAAGACGACATCATCGACTTTATGAGAAGAAATATCCAGACGACACGATACAATAATGTGAAATTACAAGGCACAGATTCCATGGTTTGTGGACAATATTGTGTGTATTTTCTTCATCAACGTAGTCTTGGATATCCTTTAGAACATTTAGTGACTTATTTTGATAGTAACTCTTCTAGAAACGATGAGATAGTAACTCTTCTAGAAACGATGAGAAAGTAGATCGATGGTTTTGTGACCATTATGGCTATCTTTTGTCTTTAGCTAGGAAATGTAGTGTACATCAATGGCCTCATGACTTCCATCAGTGGAAGTCTCACATGATTTCACGACGTTGTCAACCTTGTCAAAAAGTTTGCTTGATGTTATTGTTAATTGTTAGTGGTTAATTGTTTGTTGAATAAAAAGCTGTGTTTTGAAAAAATGTGTCTGTCGTTTGTTATCAAAAAACGACTGTGAATATATGCTCTTTGACTTCTCTCTATCCCTCACCATGACATTAGCTATCATAACGTTTCGACTCAGCAAAAACACTAGTAGGGATGTTTTCTATTGCGTCCGCGTTTGAACCATATAAAGCGGGTCGGTCTCCAGTCTGGCCATCCATGATTGACTCGTCTACCTATGAACATGCCTTCCAGACTAGCCAAGCTGAACGAAGTTTACGTCAATTTACATCGTGTCAGACTAAACCTGATACCAAGGCCTGAAGAGATAGAGAATGTCAGGATGTTAACAATACCCCAAGTCCTGGTAGAAGAGGTCTTCAGAGAGGAAATCAAGAAAGAACAAGAAGATTGGACAGAGAAGTACAGATTTCAGAAGCAGAGAACAGCAGCAGCAGCAACAGCAGCAGCAGGAACCTGACAGAGGTTTTGTTGACTGCCGTGTGGATACCAAAGAGTTCTCCTTCTCTTTCCGCAGAAGCAGACCGTATCGTGTAGGAAAGCCTTCCGCCAGACGGGGACGCAGTCTTAGTAAAAGATTGCCATCATTCCGTCAACAAAACAGCCCTTTTCAGGGCTACCCCCAATACTCTCGAAAAGACATAATAATTCAATTGCCAAAATATTTGTGTGCTTATGTTTTAAAACAAGAAGTGTGTCTATAAGCACTTCGTTTCTTTTGTCAGTAAAGATCCACACAACGTTTCTCTGCCTTATCGAATAGTGCATGTCTGTGTTTGTAAGTAACAAAAGTCAACGTGATTGTTTCTTTTAGGTCCACGCTTGATGTGATGGTAAGTTTTGGTGCCAGGGGATGTTTACCTTCACGTCCGTGCTCCACGGATATAAAGCGGAGCGCTTGTCAGTCTGGCTACCCACGTTGACTCATCAACATTGAACATGAGTAGCAGACTAACCAAATTACCCGAACTTCAGATGCAACTGGAGTATGCCAGGCGCCTCCTGGACGAGCTGGCCATGGAGGCCATTGCAGAAGCAGACCGGCTGGAAGAAGAGGAGGAAAAAAGGAAGAAAGAAGAGGAGAAGGAAAAGAAGAGAGGGATCCTGCCTCACCTCATACTAAGACCTCTGTGTGAGGTCAAGCCTGAGGTGAGGACACCAACGCCTCCCCAGCCACCACTTCTATAACAAAGACTGCCACAGCCTCTGCCACCAGTACCACCAGTACCAAGAGTCGCTGTCCCCCAGATAGAAAACTGGGAGGAGGATGCATTCGATGAGTTGGAGACACAGCGACAAGAGTGGGAGCTCAGAGACCTCATCCGCAGGTGTGGCATAGAAGAAGAAGACAGAGTGAACAACAAGTGTTCACTATCCCACAAACAGAGGAGTGGGATGGTGAAGCCACTCAACCTCCCTCTGCACTCCCAAAAGAAAGATTAAATTGGGAGCAGGATTGGAGCAGATGTTGTGTTTGTGGGGCCAGACATGGGAGGTGTCACAATTAGCCAGGTGCATCTGAAGTTGGAAAGGAAAAACAGCCCTTCTCAGGGCTAACCAGATCTCTATAAAGAAGAGACTATTCAAGTTGCTAATTTGTGTGAACGTAGAGTAGTGTGACTATAAACACTCACTCATTTACTGATGTATATGTGTGTGTGTTTTGCATTCGCGTACGTTTGTGTGGATAGTAGATATGGTATGTTTTTCTTCTCTTCCCGTCTGTGTGGATAGTATAGTGTGTGTTTAATGCATTCGCGTTCATTTGTGTGGATAGTAGGTATAGTGTGTTTTTCTTCTCTTCCCGTTTGTTTGGATAGTAGAGTGTGTGTTTTTCTTCTCTTCCCGTCTGTGTGTATAGTAGATATGTGTGTGTTTGATGCATTCGCCTTCGTTTGTGTGGATAGTAGAGTGTGTGTGTGTTTTATGCATTCGCGTTTGTTTGTGTGGATAGTAGGTATGGTGTGTTTTATGCGTTCGCGTTCGTTTGTATGGATAGTAGTATGGTGCGTTTTATGCATTCACGTTCGTTTGTGTGGATAGTAGAATGTGTGGTTTTTTCTTCTCTTCCCGTCTGTGTGGTTAGTAGGTATGGTGTGTTTTATGCATTCGCGTCCGTTTGTGTGGATAGTAGGCATGGTGTGTTTTTTCTTCTCTTCCCGTCTGTGTTGATAGTAGATATGGTGTGTTTTATGCGTTCGCGTTCGCTTGTGTGGATAGTATATAATGTCTGAAGTCAGTGTAAAGGATGTTTTCCTTCACGTCCGTGCTTCACGTATATAACACGGAGTGGTGGTCAGTCTGGCTACCCAACATTGACTAGTCAACACCTTCAAAAAAAAATGAATTTCTTTAACGAATTGAAATACAGTTGGTACTGGATGGTTGATGTAGCCTACGTGGTGGAAAGACTAGAACAGGAATGGAAATATCGAGTTACGAAAGACTTTGTGGCCAGTCAAGTCACTAGCCTAAAAGTAGCCAGGGTTCTGGTGCAAGGTATGATAGAAGAGAAGGTGGAGAAATTAAGAGGCTTCATCCAGCCTAAGTATGTGAGAGTGGGGACATTGAAGGAGGCCCTTGATCATGTCATCCAAGTGAGGAGCTTCTTGCCAATTTAACCGATTGGTCTTTTGTCCAGTGGGGCTTACAACAATTAAGGAAATCTGAAGACATGATGAGAAAAGTGATGAAAGGAGATGTAAAGAAAATCAAAGACACCTTGACAAAAGAGAGAAAGGAGAAGCAAAACAGAAAGAAAAAAACAAGAGTTTGAAAGACTGAACAAGAACTGGATCAAGGTGCAGGAAAAATTTAGATCAATGGGACATCTTGACTGGATGCAAGAGGAGGAAAAGAACAAGAAGAAGGAAATGATAGAAAAAGTGAGGAGCTGGTGGAAGAAGTGGAGAAAATAAAAGAGGAACCCAAAGGCTCTTTTCAAGGCCACTTTCATATGCCTCGAAAAGATTCATTCTTTCTTGCATATATGTTATAAATGTGTTATATATGTCTATATCTCTCTTGTATTTGTCCCTACCTAGAGTAGCTGCGCGTATTCAGGTCAGCCACTTGCAACATTGTTGCAAGCGTCCAGTACCATGACGTCACCCACCTGCTCCATTCCTATTAACCCATAATCAATCTTGGGGCTATAGTGCCGGGACCTGTGCCATTTGGGCCTATAAATTTTGTGGCCATAATGCCGGGCCTGTTTTTAACATTACGGTCTACGTGAGGCTATGTCGCCCCACTATACTACTATCCAGGATCGTGATTGCAAAATAGTGAACGCACAATCCCTTGGCAAATCAACAACAATTACAGCACAAAAATATAAAAAGCAATGTAAAGATATAAAAGAGAGAATTACAGTTAAACTGAATATTGAAGTAGCGTTTTAATTAATTGAGTCAATTATGAACCTTCATCACAATTATGTCCTATATTATCCATAGGTAATATCAGCTGTGCTCTAATGGAAAAAAAAAATCCTAGAAAGGGTGATGAACGTAATCGTTCATGGAAGAAGTCCTACCACTTTGAGAGCATGCAAGGGAAGTGGAGAGCTTTCTGCTATTGGTGTTACAGGAGACACATAACTCCGGTAAAAGTCTCGATACTACAATCACCGAACTTTCTTCTTTTTTTTGTTCAACGAGAAAATGCTACATGACAGGCTATCGTTCCATGATATCTGGCAAGTTCCGCTATCATGGATAACAGACAAACCAAAGATCACTTTGACCTTTTAGTAAACTTAGTTTGTCTTCATCGAAGGTTTTGCCCTGTGTCCGAACTGAATATACAGTGGTTCTGACATTGCTCAACATACCGCCTTTAGAGCGACTGTCTAGAGCTTCATTGGTTCACCTCTTATACAAACCTGCTACAGAGTATTTTTAGCCAGAGCAGTTAAATCAGTGAGATACACATCTTTTCGGTCGATACAGAATACAAACTTACGATTTAAAAAGACCTTATAGCATGCAAATTAAATCCAAAAAAAATCCCAAACATTATTATCAAAGTCCAAAAGTAAAAAGTGTTTTTAATGAATTCCATTGGTTCTCCGAAAGAATTCCAGTATTCAATGTGTTGATGTGCCAGTAGGCTATAATAATGATGTGTTGATAGTTTTCATGTATCACAGTGATATAATCGAAAATGTCCTTGAATAAATTCACATTAATCCCAAGATAGCGACTTAATTGTGAAAATAATCAATGAGCCCTTTGTAACTCTAATGAATGATTGAAATAACTTAAATCCTCTCAACTAAACACAGCTTGATTCCACAAAGATTTTTATGTTATTATACGAAATACCTAATTTTGAAGTAAACATGTATTTCAAAAACTAAGACACAATTAAAGGGTCAGTTTGAGGGTCAAAATTTAATTTCCCATCAAATTCATAAACAAGATTTCTTCTAGAACATTCCAAATTTCGAAACAAAGAAAGCTAGACCTTCAACTGAATATCTGTAAACATCTTCACCTCGAAGTAAGAACGATCTTAATATATAATCGAAAATATCATAGACAGAATTAGCTGTGCAGAAAAAAGAGGTGAATAGTCAGGAAAGTCTGTACCCTCAATTACTGACCAAGGTCAACAACACAATACACATAACAATACATACATACATACATACATACATACATACATACATACATACATACATACATACATACATACATACATACAAACATGGTATATAAATATATAGCCAGTAGCAGATATAAAAATTATATACAAAGAATCTTTGTGTAAGACGTCAAAATTAATCTTCTCTTTTAAGGTGAGATATATTACTGCATAAGATTGCTTGTAATTTGGCCAACCGATTTGATTTTGGCAGTGCTGATTAGGTGAAGCCCGTTATAATTATATTCACTCAAAACAAAGATTTGACTACTCTAAAATTCCTCGGTAATTATGTGTACAAGCCATTCCAACTTAGATTATCCATTTGACTTTAACAGTGCTGATTATGGAAACCCGTTATAATTACAAATACTCTACATGAAGATTTGACATATCTAAAATTCCTTTGTAAATATGTCTATAATGCATTCCAACTTAAATTATTCTCTCTCTCTCTCTCTCTCTCTCTCTCTCTCTCTCTCTCTCTCTCTCTCTCTCTCTCTCTCTCTCTCTCTCTCTCTCTCTCTCTCTCTCTGTGTACCAGGACTTTTCTGCACACAGGTTCTTATTATCTTATTACCATTTTTCACTCATTTATGCAAACAGTGCATTTTATAAGAATTATGTATTATTCTGTGTGCTTTTTTGCACACATCAAATACGGTTACGTTAAAATCACGCATGAATTAAATAGGTCAAGAATTAGAAACATTCAGTATAAAGGAATAGAAGGGTGAACGAATGAATGAGAATGTAGCTGTAGCGTGTACTTCTAGCATCGCGAGGGAAACATACATATATGTATGCATGCATAAGCTAATACACAAACATACATACACACATACATACACACACATGCATACATACATTCATACATATATACATACATACATACATACATACATACATACATATTTACATACATACATACACACATGCATATATGCATAGATATATACTTACATGCATGCATACATACATACATATACACACACATACATACATACATACATACATACATACATTCACACACATACACACACACATACATACATACATACATACATATATACATAGACACACATACACACATACATAGATGCATACATAGACACACATACACACATACAAACAAACATACACACACAATCATACGTACATACATACATACACACATGCATACATACATACACCCACATACATACATGCATACATACACATACGCACACATACATGCATAAATACATACATACATACATAAATACATACATACACATGCATAGATACATACATACATACAGACAGACATACATATATACACATACACACACGCACACATACATGCAGACATGCATATATACATACATGCATGCATGCATGCATACATACATACATACATACATATATACATACACGCACATTCATACATATATACACACACATACATGCATACATACATATATACATACATACATAGATACATACATATACACATACATACATACATATATACATACATAAATACATACATACATACATACACACACATTCATACATACGTACATACATACATACGTACATACATACATACAACATACATACATACATACATACATACATACATACATACATACATACATACATACATACATATATACATACATACATACATGCATGTATACTTATACACATACATACAAATGATAATTTTATTTATGCTTTGCTATCTTTGTCTTTCAATGTTCTAAGGCGGCGTATCCAGTAAAATTCCTCTTCTTTCCTGGTTTGGGAAGTCCAGTTGGAGTTGTGAGCAATTGCAATAAGTGTTGTATCACTGAAAGTTTGGCCAGGGGAGGAGAAGTGTTCAGCGACCGGGCTTCTGTACAGCTTCTTTGTCATCCAATCAGATCTACAAAGGTTGATCCTTTTGTGTAGCTTTTTAGTTTCTCCAACATACTGAAGGCTACAGATCTTACATGTGATGAGATAAATTACATTCTCTGTTTTGCAAGTTTTGCTTGGACCATGTATGTTTTGTTTTTCTCTCTTCACTGTGCTAGAAAATTATCTTTTGCAGCCGACACATTTTCTTTTAAATAATTCTCTAAATTTACTTATAAGTCACCTAATAACCTATAATTACTACTATAACAATGAAATATCCGGGATGTAATTTGCGCTTACATAAATTTACATAAAATAACAGATGTCGTTATGATTCATCGATTTCTAGGTCAGTGAAAAATATTTTCCAGCATCCGCAACAAGTTGAAATAAACTAGTTGAAACGTAATAAATTTAAAGATTTAATTGCTGTATAAATAGTCATGTAAGGTTTGGCAAACACAACGGTTTTTCTGTTTTAGTTGTTTGTCTTGTCTATGTTTTGTATTTGCCTTTGAAAAAGACTCATTAAGAGTCGAAAGCGCTCAGGCTAGTTAGATACTATTTTTGCACTGTCCGTTGCCAGTTTATTACATTTATCGTAATCAATCCCTGACATACGTGATCCCTTGCTGGATCCAATGCATTTTAAAAGGACTGTTATTCGCATTATGATGTGTGTGCTGGTAATATATAATTTTACACATGTTAATTGTCAGATTTGGTGACAGTCAGAAGAGTTGCTCATACCGGATATCTAACGATTACGACGATTAGCTTGGGCAATGTTTAGGAATCGCTAATCCTTGTAATGGACTCGTCTTCCATTGGTCAGTTTGGTATAAAGGGAAAAATTACTAACCACGTGCAAGGGTGATCAGACTTTTTATAAAAGGCACTTCAGTTTTAGTCTTATTTATGTGTTTTAGCGATTGCCCTTCAAGGAATATTGTTGGATTCTTGTAGGACTTTCACAAATCATTTAATGATAGTCTTTTAAGTATAACTATGTGCATTATGCAGTTAGACTTTAGTAATTCCCTAAGACAGTTATGTATCACGTGTTCTAATCATTCTGAATCACGGAAGATTCTTATATTTGTGTTGCTGAACTTTATTAGTTCATTCAAGGATCATTCTGCACAAGTATTAATAGTTTGTAGCATCGGAACTTTGGTGTGAACCTAAGTTTGCTTACTGTTTCCGAGTCGTGATTTGGTAAGTCCGATATACTTACTTTCACTGCTTTGTAATATATTTGTATCGCTCATAATACATTCATACGTGCAATGTATTTATTCTACACCGAACCCTAATGTTGCACATGAGGAGTTAATAAAACCTTGTGAGGCAAACCATGACAACATATTGCACTGAGGTCCCAGCCTCACCAACTATCATTAAAGTTATATGTGAGATTTCTACTGTGACATTTTTCAAATAACGGATCAAAACAGATGATGAAGATAATGGAATTATAACTCTTCATTAAAATGTATGTATATGCTTTCATTACACACCTGCCTAGATTGTCGCAATGTCTGCTTACATATTTCACGAGCAAAACAAACATTACTAAAATGTAGAAGAGTTTGTCTAAATCGACAAGATGTACAAGGCATGCATCGTTGAAATGAGATTATGAATTCAACCATAAATACAAATATATTCGACTGGAATAGCTTACTGTTTAAAAGTAAGCTTCGCTAAAACATAAAATAACGTTTGAGGAATACAATGAATTTTACAAACATAAAGTCATGTAATCATTCGAGACAAAAACATTTAATATGTTTTAACTTACTAACCAAAACGGTGTCTGTAATCAAAAGTACGAGTCGAGCTAGAATGTCGAAGTATTTTAGTGAAAACGAAAAATGAAAATGGGTAGGTATAATACAAAAAGATTCCGGGACGACGCGGCACACAACAAGCTGGGACTTCCCATATCGGAGGCATTTCCTTGCTACAAATTCAGCACATCGATCAACGATTTATATAGTACTAATCCCGATGTAATGTCCATATTGAACCCTTATTAATATTTTTAAAACCCATTCCGTGTTTCAATCTGATTAGAGCATCTGAGTATGATTATTAATATCCAGTTAGAGTTCAAGTCATACAGGCCATATATACATTCAGTATCGAATTTTCTGTGTAATTGTCTAGAATATAACTAAACAAATAATAATAATAATAATAATAATAATAATAATAATAATAATAATAAAGTTATAATATGAATTTATGGATGTGAATGGTAGCAAGAGAACATAACAATATATTTCTGCAGGTATTAAGACATGTACAATTTCCAAAAATTACTTCTATATTATCAAATTGTTAGGATGTCGTGCTTGTAACACGACCTCAGTGATGCATGGTGCAATGAATTTTTATTATAACAAAACGTCGACTTGTAGGCAAGTATACAAAGTAGTTTAATTGTTTTAAAACTTTCTGTAGATGCATCAATAAAGAAAACATTCGTCGATATATAGGCATTCCACCCTTGCAAATTTTTTTTCTTTGGGTAACAACGAAATTTTGAGCGCGCATTATTAATTAGCGAAGAAACAGCAAAGATCGATGTAATAATGCGCGTTCAGAAGTTATGATATTAACAACATCATGTATACGTCTTTCATCCGCGCGAAAGAATACTAAATCTGCGCCGTGCGCTCATGATGTGGAAATGTGGCGAAATCTTGTTACTTCAACAGAGCTTCTATTTGTGTAGTGTGGCCAGAGTTTTTATTCCTGATGCGAATATGATTGATAGTATGTTTTCGATTCTAGACATGTATTATTATTATTATTATTATTATTATTATTATTATTATTATTATTATTATTATTTCTAGCAGTGGTATATATTGTTTAGTACTAATTCATTTATTATTTGACATGTTAATTGTCATATTTGGCTTATGAGAGGAAATTTAATATTGCCGGATGTCGAATCATTTGTCCGACGTATATGCTGGGCAACAGTGAGAAATCTCAAATCATCGTGATGCACTCGCTTACCAGTCGTCAGTTTGGTGTAAATGGAGAAATGTCTTACCAAGTAGAGTCTGATCAGAAGTTCTTTGAACGGCGCTTTAGTGTTAGTTCTGTTCCATGTGATTTAGTGATTGTCATTCGAGGAATATTCTTGGATTCATACAGCTAGACTTTCACATCTCATTCAAAGATCGCCATCCAGGATAACCCCGTGCATTATGTGCACATAATTGTGAAGTGTAGCGAAAGATTATAGTTCCAAATGTGCCTTGCGCTTTAGAGTGTGGTCAGCGATTGTTACTACATATGTGAGAAGTGTTTTAGGGTTGTGAAGGGTGGGTGAAACGTTTTATTCCCGTTGACCTTATAATAGTGAAATATGGTTAAATAGTGCCATCTCATCAGTGCTTTATTAGTGTGAAATGCAGTCAAATATGATTCCAACAGGGCTTATATTTGTGAAGTGTTGTTGAAAATTGCTATTTCAGTTAAATGGATTTATGAGTTTGCGGAGCAAGCGATTGTTGTTCTAGCAGTTCTTTATGATTCAATGAGGCGAAGGAGTGTTATTCCAACGTGAAGAGCGTGTATGATGTGGATATGGATGTGAAGTATGACCAAAGATCCTTATGTGAACAGTGCTTTATGATTCACAAGTGTGGCCAAGATGTGTTATTCCATCTGCGCGAAAGAGTATGAAATCTGTGCAGTGCGCGCATGATGAGGAAATATGGCGACATTTTGTTATTCCAACAGAGCTTAGATTTTTGTCGTGTGATCAAAGAATTTTTTATTCCTGATGCGAATATGTTGGTACTATGTTTTCAATTCTTGACATTTATTATTATTATTATTATTATTATTATTATTATTATTATTATTATTATTATTAATTGTAGCAGTGGCATATATCGTTTTAGTACTAATTCAGTTATATCTTATTCGTCTTAGTAATTTATAATTTGACATGTTAATTGTCAAATTTGGTTTATGAGAGGAAATTTAATATTGCCGGATGTCGAAATATTTAGAATGATTTGCAGACGTATATGTTGGGCAATAGTGAGAATCAATAATCATTGTAATGCCCTCGCTTCCCAGTCGTCAGTTTGGTGTAAATGGAGAAATGTCTTACCAAGAAGAGTCTGATCAGAAGTTCTGTGAACGGTGCTTCAGTATTCTGTTCCATGTGATTTAGTGATTGTCATTCGAGGAATATTCTTGGATTCGTGCAGCTGGACTTGCACATCTCTTATTCACCTTAGTAATCTATCATTTCACATATATTAATTGCCAAATTTGGTTTATGCCACGAAATTTAATAATGCCGGATGTCAAAACATGTAGAATTTTTTGTCCGATGTACAAGTAATTGTCATGCACTCACTTCTCATTGCAAAAGTTTGGGGTAAATGGATAAGCTTTGAACGGAGCTTCAGTTTTTAGTTCTGTTACATGTGATTTAGTGATTATCATTCGAGGAATATTCCTGGATTCGTGCAGCTGGATTTTCACATCTCATTCAAGGATCGCCATTCAGGATAACCCCGTACTTCATGTGCATATTATTGTGAAGTGTAGCGAGAGATTATAGTTTCGACAGTGCCTTCCGCTTTGGAGTGTGGTCAGCGATTGTTATTCCAGGCGTTTCATACGTGTGAAGTATTTTGTGATTGTGAAGTGCAGTGTGCTTGAAAAGTTGTGTTGCCCATGATCTTATAATTGTAAAATATGGTCAAAATAGTGTTATCCCATCAGTTTTGTATTAGTGTGAAGAGCTCTCCAAAATCGTTATTCCTAGAGTGCTTATATTTGTGAAGTGTTGTTAAAGATTGTTATTTCAACTGTGTAGATTAATGCGAAGCGGAACCAGCGATTATTGTTCTACTATTTCTTTATGTGTCAATGTAGTGAAGGAGCCTTCTTCTAAATTAACTAATGCTTGTGAAATTTTTACAGAGCGTGTGTGATGTGGATCCTTAAGCTGTATGAAAAGAGTTCCACTCCCTTAATAGAAAGCTGACAATCTTGTGAGGAAAGTCGTGAAGGAAGAAGTGCAAAAGATTAAAAGAACTTGGGCAAAGGAGAGGAAAGAAAAAGAAAATAAGAAAAAAGGAAGACTTTGACTGTGTAAATGAGAATTGGATTAAGGTGCAGGAAACGTTTAGAGTCATGGCCATCCTGACTGGATCCCTGAAGAAAAAAGAAGAAAGAGAAGTTAGTTGACAAACTGAGCAGATGGAAGAAATGGAGGAAACATAAAAAGAAGAAGAAAAACCCAACGGCCCTTTTCAGGGCCAGCCCACTGCCTCGAAAAGATATAGTCATTGCCATGTTTGTTTATGCTTTGTTTCTACCTATAAAACTTTTCTGTCCCTATACACATATCATAAAGCCTTTTCCATACCTACCGACAGTAACGCGTATCGAGGTCAACTCGAATACTGTTACTAATTCACTGCCCGATTGAGGTCAGCCACTTGTAACACTGTTCCCATTTTTTCCTAGTGTCCAATGCCGTGACGTCACCCATGTTAAATTGCCCTCATTTCACCAAGTGGCCCCCACATGTTAAATTCCCGTTTTGCCCAATAAATGTTTTCGCCATTTTGACTACATAAACTCATAGTGCCCCCACGTGGCCCATATAACTATTAACAACGCTAGCTGTGCTTGCTGCATCATGTAGCAGTTCTATTTATGTCGGGCATGAAAAAGTTCAGTCGCTTTGTTCTATGAGATTATGTTCATTTATATAGAGATGGCGGTTTGTATCTTTTATGATTTTGTCAATATGTACCATCAGCAAAAATGTATATTGTAACAGGATAACGCTTGCCCCTTTCCCCAGCAGATGTATTACCCTCATTAAATGGAAAGACCATGTTGTTGTGTATAACAGTTTGTGATACGCATGCTGAAGTAGGGTAGAAGTTTATTTCACCAAAAACTTGTGTCAAGACCCATGGAATACAATTAATACCGTGACACCTATTAACACGAACTAGGTAGGGGAGAAAACTCTTGGCGCTTAGAAAAACTACCTATGACTTTATTTGTAATTACTCTTTTATAAATAACTTTGCACTTACCTCGACCAAATATGTGCGACGTAGGTATATATGCTGAATGGAACTATAATGAGCATAACTAGAACGGAATACCTAAAATGAGACGTTTATTTTAAATTTTTTAGCAATATAGATAGCGGCTTACGCTAAAAAAAATTGTGGTTGTTGTCATATCACACAAATATATATCTCTTACTGTATTAAAGATGCAGCTTGGTCTGGGCAAAAACATGTTCTTCAGCTGAGGCAGAGGTAGATTCCTGCACTGCATAAAAATCACTTAACATAATAAGCGAGGCAGAGCAGAGAGACGTGCGAAGGATGGTAGAGATTATCAGGAAGACCACTTATTCCGGCGAAGAAGTATAGAAAGAATACAGTTCATACGGCGAATAACAGTCCTTTCAAGTGCTCTGGATCCAACAAGGGCCCGAGTGTGTCAAGGATTCATAAAGATAAATGCAATAAACAAACAAAGAACAGGACAAAACTATCGTACAAGAAACAAGTGTCATGTATGCGCATTTACTCGTTTTAAATTAAATGTAAATTGTACTTTTAAATTTTAAAACTAATTGTCTTTAACCAATGTTTATTCAATCCTGAGTATTGAATGCTCTGCACGTTAACTGTCACCAAGAAACTTATCGAAACTTAACGAAAATTATCTATCGCTATGGACTATTTACAATGGTGGCCATGTACTAAACTTGGGTCAAAATAAGAGCGCGTCGAGTGGAATCGTCAAAATCGAGGATAGTACGAATTTATTTATCAATATGCGTAGCTTTCATTGTGACATTATAGCGCGCGATGTTCAATCCGGATTGACTGGATCACACCTTTAAAATGCATTACATACTCTTTAGGAATGTATCTAAAATTTGGATCATATATTATTTCATAAATATATTTAACGAAAACGTTAAATACGGAATAAACCAAACATATTGTTTCTTTCGCTTCTACGCAGTCTTTCCTGATCGGAGACCCTTATGTAGACTTCCTCTCCGTTTCTTAAAAAAAATACAGACTCCATATGACTGGAGCCTGAACATGAAGCGTGCACTTTGAATGGCAGGCACATAGAATTACAGCTCTGCATAAGCATCGTGTCATATTTCGTTTCCGTCATAGGAGTATGACGGTACAGAACTTGGCAAAACGTTCTAAACTCATCGGTAGAGTTACTCCACTCTTGGCTGTAAACAAGATTACTATAGATATAATAATAAGCACTTTCCAAGACTCTTAAGCTTCCATTGACATATGTGAGTGCAGATCCCAGCAAGGATGCCGTTGAATTTATATTCCACAGGACTTTTGTCATGTATTTGTCAACGTTTCTCGATGCTGGAAAAAAAATATATAAATAATTATCAAGCTGATAATTGGTCCAATAATAAGCTTGAAATCAACATGAGAAATAAATAGATATCTTAGCTGATAAACGGACGAACGGTTTAATGAAGAGGTAAACTCACAACAAAAAAACAATGATCAACACATATAAAACTTTATTCAGCACATCGCAATAAAACTGACGACAATAGAGAGAGAATATCAGGTAAAAAAAAAAATATAATCTTTTCATAAATCCACGGAAGTTTCTTTGAGTGGAGCGAAATTACTTATTATTTTCATTCATTTCTGTGCTTGCACTGATGATCTGATAGTGCATTTAATTCTTTTTAAATACGCTGGCTTCATTTTTAAAATTGTAAACACAATTTAAAACTTGGAAAATGTTATTTGCTGTACTTCAAATAAGTGACGTAGATCTAAATGTTTTATATTTCGAGACAAAACTCCTCTTGATAAATTAAAAACCAAAATTACAGTTTCCCCAAAACCATGTATTTCGACTTATTTGGATTCATTTTTTTATTAACCATGCCAAAATATGTTGATTGCAGTAAACCGCCTTTTATAAGACATTTATATGTAAACTAGTACTAATTGTTTTCCTCATAATTGGAAGTGCTTATTCAAGTTAGAAGAATGAAGTAAAGATCTGGAGTGAATACTCAAGGTACTAGTATTACCTAAAGGTAAAATGCCTACAATCTTCGTATTTCCTTTATCCGGGTCACTTCTCGCACAGATTATTGGCAAGTCTTTCACGATACCTGTATGATTATAATAATTAGAATTTGTCAATTTCTGAATGATTTTTTTTTTATTACCTTTGATGGTAAACAATAAACTGATATATTTGCACTATAATATTATCAACAATCTAGGATCTGGCCTAGCTTAAAATTTCAGCAAATGAAACTCAAATGACATTCATCGAAAATACAAGTCCTAAGAGAGTGGAAATGTTGCGTTAAAAGTAAGTTAAATGAGTTTATCAACATGAATTTTCTTAATGCTAGTGAGCGCAAATATTATTGACTACTAGATACTGCATTATGTCAAATTCCATTGATTCACAAATTTTCACCCCTTTGGTATGAAAAGAGATAACGAATAGCGAAGATTGGTGACAAAAGCAGTCAACATTGAAGACAACTATCGTGAGGCACATTTGGATGTCTTTCTATTCTGCTTTTAAAAATACTTTGTAAAACTTCCCTTTTATTTAGCCCTAGAATGTTTGGCTACAATGGACTTGCTGGTGAATGAAGCAAATGTGGAGCAGATAAAAGCCATGCAAATGTGCAGTTATAGTTTCGTTATTTGTGGTCATTGGTTGATTAGCACAAACTTGTTTGTAGTCTCTGCGCGTTATGGAATCTTCCAGCTAATAGCAACTGTTGTCTTGAGGTCCTTGAAGAAATGGGGAAAATAATAGACTTCCAGCCAACGCACGTAAGTGTTTGATTTGCTCGGTTGAGAGAACCCGTGCGTGTACCATTACCAACCACAGTGTTCCTGTTTGGAGTTGTCACTTATTAGAGCTAATGTGTATTTCACACGTATTTCACTTGTACGAGCTTTGAGATTGACTCCTTTTTGCTATTTGTACCTAAATACCTAAATACCTAAATCTCGAATTGCATCCACCACATCGTCGAACAAAGGAGCAATTAAAATTTAAATAGTTGCAACAGTATTCATTTATCGAGTCACATAAAACATGTTACAAGTTATTCGTTTCGTGATATCACAGATCATATATTCAAGGTAAATGACAATTAGCAATTTTAATCTAACACTGCTGCATGCTATCTATCTCGCCTACGGCTACATACAAGGAAATAAATTTGACACGAACTCTATTATGTAAAAATTTACCATCTCACTCTAAAATGATAAAAGCAATAGAACATTTACAGATGGTACTAAAATATTGAGGAAAGTATACTGTGTTAACATTCATTCCATCCTTATGTGATTAGTACTGGTTTTATAATCTATATAAATATCAATATATTTTCCTTACTTCCCCTCCATCTTTTGTGCCATATAATATTATTACAATACAGTAGAATCCGCAAAATATCATCCAGGTCAAACGTACGCGCTTCATCAAATGCAAGTGTGGTAAAACCAACATAATTGTATCCTACCTTGACTTATTGTAATCCTTCTCTTCCTTTCTACCATCTGCAAAAGGAGGAAGAAATTACTGTTAACTTCCTGTAGAACAAAACTCCAACAAGAACCCCACAGTGACTCATATCAGTTTGTGAGAACTGCATCTTTAAGTCCTTGGACCTCCATGCTACACTTTCTCGAACGTCTTTATCTAAATGAGGTATTTAACTCGAAATTTAGCGTCTCAAAACTCTCAGGAAATTGCAACTTAAAATGGTTGCATGATTGGACAAAACTGACTTCTATCAATGTTTATCTTTAACCAGGGACCTAAAGTGAAAGGTCTGTCATCTGTTTCCGTTAAAGATCTCTTGTGTATTGTGTGCAAGGGTATATCTAAGACAAGCCTCGTGTTCTCAACATGATAACTTTTTAGGAATTAAATAATAAAACTAATAGAAACAGAGTGAATTTATATACTTTCAAATCCGTCCTAATTAGAGGATTAAATAGGAAGACATATTTGTTGACTATCCAGTCTTTATTAAAATATAACGTTTGTATCATTTGTACAAGAATAACGGTAATTATTACAGTGGACCTGAATGAATAATACAATATGCATGCTAAATACACATCTCTTGACACCAGATTTTGTGAGGGAAAAAATTGAATTTATATCAGCAGTGTTTATAATAAATGTGGTAGGAGTTACATGAAATTGCATAAATGCGCTAATAGAATGATTGAAATAAAGAAAAAAATGAGCATATCATAGCAGTGTCTATGCACACTCGACACCGACATTGTCTTCAAATTCATCATCAGACTGCCATCACTAATAATGGCATCGACATCACAATTAAAGATGTCTCTTATTAAAATTTAATTCTCTATTACCCTAATTTTAGCCAGTGCTGCCATCTTCGTTATCATTGTAAAATAAAAAGCCATCATGGTTACCAAACACAGCAAATAACCTTTACCCGTGCCACTATTTCTGCGATGTCAGCAGGCTTGCGTGAGCAACATAGTTTTGATGATCCATCCTTCCTGATTGAGAAGTTCGAGAATGCCTCAAACTCCTCAGCCGGGTTCATTTCCATTATCCGACAATTTATGCATAGCCGGGACTCCGTCACCAACACTTTCTCTCTAGGATGAAGCCAGAAGAAGGCGATAATTGATAATACCAGACTCAGCAGGAAGGTTAATAACACCAGTAGGAAAACCAGATATTTCAGGGAAGATATGTTTTCAACGTGGACCACGGAGCAAAACATAGTGTATCCGTTTAATATTCCACTCGGCATAAGTTATGAATATGTCAGTACCAGGAAGATCAATATATACTTGTTTAAACCAAACACAGACGTTCTATTGGACCATGTCAGAACTAGGAAGAGAATAAAAAAAAAACAAAAAAAAAAAAACGTTATTCCAAGTGTGCTATTGGAGGCTAGGTATTACATATCTGAATAACATATTAGTTCAATTTATATTATTTAAACAGTATGTTCTTGTATAGTAGGTGCGACTAAAATTAGTATATTCAAATCCAGTTCTCTCTCTCTCTCTCTCTCTCTCTCTCTCTCTCTCTCTCTCTCTCTCTCTCTCTCTCTCTCCTCCTCCTCCTCCTCCTCCTCCTCCTTCTTCTTCTTTGCATACTAACAATATGCATTCTGTTTCTACATAAGCATGATGCGAAGACAATAGGACAAATAAATCAACTGAAATGTATGACTTCAGGTATTAGTAGTTTTCAACTAAAATTCGGTATCATTCAAGCATTTATCGATTCGGACGTATAAGGTGCATCATTATCCCTATATACCTACAAATATCTTTTCAAAACTTCTACTACCCCGCCCCCTGCATGTCGTAAGAGGTGACTGAATGGAGGCAACCTGTTGACCTTTGGTTGAGACCCATGTCGAAGGTGAAAAGAATCCTGGTAATCGATTAAAGGGGAGGCCCATGAATGACTCCCCAATGCAACATCCTACGTGGGCCTTCACTTCTGAATAGACGAGTGGTCGGGATAGTCCTGGTCTTGACAAATCGGAGGTCTTTTTAACTTTATTTTCTAACTGCCCCTTTCTCTTATAGCTTGCTTTATACCACTGCTGCCAGCAAAATTTCCTCCTTTTTTTCCCTTTCCTTCTCAGAAGACTTCCTAGAAGGCGGTAACTAAACGGGTCAATCGGGAGGTATTTATTTGCCTGTTAAAAGTGCCCCTTGTTAGGCTCCGTGGTGGGTTGGTGGGTGAGCATGAGTGATGAATATGAAACAAAAGCATAAAAGAAAATCAAAAGAAAATTCAACCGCAAAGAACAAAGCCACTGTCGAATTCATATTATGAACCATGAGGCATATATTTCTTTCCACGCTTTGGTTAGTAGGCATACCAAAAAGTGAAGAAAAAAATTAAATGATGTAGCTTGCTTGTGGAGCGTGAACGATTGAGACAGACTCAAAATATCCAAAAGATCAAAACTTGAGATAACAATATCATCTTTATTCCACTTGTTACTAGATCAACCACAGGCTTAATTCGCCGTGTGTCGTAACTTAGAGGGAATCAGCGTCTATGAAATCATCTAAGGCATGACGAACCAAGATATCACTGTCGTCCATCGAATCCGTACGAAACATAATGAAATTTGCATGACACCAACATACTTACTTTCAATATACCGACAATACCCAAGGTGGCAAAAGATGATTGCTTGTAGGTCAATATAGAGGTACACAGTTCAAATCCGCTTCTATGTTTCAAATGTCCGAAGTATAGCCACCACTAAGACAGATGCACCAAAAGACCTGTGTGTGGCCGATCGTGAGACTTTTCACATTGAAAACCTAGCTGTAAAGCCAATCCATTGTATAAACTTTGGACAAAATCAGCATCGAATCTGGAAGGACTAATGAAAGCTGGAAGCAGGAAAAGAAAATTCACAGAGTGAAATACTGCCCAAATACCCAGAGTCCACCAAGTTTGTAGAATCTAGAACCTCACTACATGACCCAACCTTCTTATCTATAGTAAAGACCAGTCCAAAGATAACAGGATTCACAGACCCAAACAAATATATCTGATGTACCAACGCCTTCAAAGGTTCCTCATTATAAACCTCTGCAAAAAACAAACTCCACACAGACAAAATTCAATAATACCTGAACACCAAAGTCACCAAAACAAAAGAAGAAACTTAACTCTGGCGACAGGACAAGGAGTATGATACTTGATTTGTTGACTTGCGTTGACCGATCCACACCTGCAAACACAAATTGCAACCTAGTCCTTTCTCATGATAAATACGCACATAGACGTGCTCCCTCCCGAAAGGTCTAACCTAATCCCCGCAACATCTCTACTTTTAATTCATAATGAAGAACACTACCTATAAAATGGTATTGTGAAACAGCAAAAACTCAAATAACTATTCATCACACGTGTTGGCATGTCACCAATGCCTACTCTTGAATATACTTCACACAATAGTCATTATTTATCCCGAAAATGCTAGTAATGTTCTCAAAATTCTTGTACGGTCCTCGAGCCAAATAAGTTCTGGCTTTACTTTTATCCTGGGTGGAGGACAAAATACACCCGGCAAAAGGAAAGATAGGTCATAATCCCCACCCCTTTTGTAACATCTTTAAACTTTGCCAGATCGTAACAGGCAAGAGGATTAAAATGTCTAATGATCGTTTTTATATAAAGACTAATTGTATGCGCATGTGCTTTGTCAACTCTCATAAGTACTGAGGTTACTTATTTGACCATTACTGTTATATTTTGAGAAGTACTTAAAAGCTACGTTATAATTTTATTTGATACACATGGAATTTCATAATTATATTAAATATGGAGTATATTGATGACATGTCACATTTTTCCCTAGGGTGTAAGTACTTAAAAGCTAAGCCATAATTTTATTTGATAAACATGAAATTCCATAATTAAATTAAATATGGATTGTGGTGATGACATAACACATTTAATTTTTTCCGAGAGTGTACTTAAAACTAAGCCATCATTTTACAGGATAAACATAAAATTTCATAATTATATTAAATCTGATGTATATTCATGATAAGCCAAATTTCCTCTTTTTCACTCTCCCATTTCAAAATCGACATGTATATTTCTTGCGGTTTAAAAACTTAGACTGGGAAGGGGATTATGTCCTATCTTTCATACTGCTTGTTCGGGGATTTTCTCCTAAGGGGATTTTGTTCGTGGGAGGGTTTTGTCCTGAGGGGGATTTTGTCTGAATCCCTTTTATCCTTCCTACTTTACTGTATAAGGAAGTTTTAGAGAGTTGTTATCTTTTGTATTTCATTGTATCCCTTTTGTATGAACTCAGTGATAGAAGTTCCGAGGTCATACTACGCTATAGAGTAGAGAACCGTTGCCGTCATTGATACAATACAATTACTCTTGAAAATCAGTTATCTGACTGAACAATGGGGCAAGTCAAATGTGAGTTATTGTATTTATATCTTTATACCTATGCGTGTTATATTATAAAAGCCATTCTTGTATTATGCGACTAGTCATTACTACAGTCAATGACAAATCTTATAACATCCTTGTTACACAGTTATGACAAGTAGTTATTACAAGCCAGTAGTTTTAAATGGTCCTTGTATGGTCAATAAAGAACCAGAATCTAAATTTGAACTGTAGGAAATTTCGCAGGTAGGAAGACCAAACCACCTAATAAAAGAAGTGATATAACATACACATATGTAGAGGAAAGGACGTTTTACTTGTAGTAGTAGCACACTTATGTGGGTATGACACATTTGTTTATCTACATAAACCAAATAAATATGGCAAACATACACACACACACGCACACTCTTTTGGACACACATTGTAGTATTTCAATACTATAAAATCGGCAGTAGAACATTCATGTCGAGTTTACGATTATGTGCGTGTGTGTGTGTGTGTGTGTGTGTGTGTGTGTGTGTGTGTGTGTGTGACTTGGATTTTTAACGTAGCTTTAACAGGTTTTCAGTCATATCGCTACGATATCTGCAGTGTGGCATTTTATAGTGATGTCTAGCACTGGGGCATCATGCTGCAGACACGTAGCATGATGTCCCACCCAGTCACATTATCCTGACACCAGGCCGACCAGTCATAGCACTAACCTCTTAATACTGGGCACCTAGCGAGGCACCTGTTAGTCCCATTTTATAAGTCTTTGGCATGACTCGGCCGGGGTTCGAACCCGCGACCTCCCGCATCACTAGGCCACAAGAGCGGTCTATACCAGTGTAAGTATGTTAAAACCATCATTTTCCCCTACCTTGACCTATCTTTTGTCTCCTTTCCTTTCTACCAAAGGTAGGAAATGTTTGACTGTTACTCACCAAAAGAAAATAAATATTAGAACAAATCATCATAACGTTTCTGAAACTAAGCAGGATTACATATTTAAAGCCCATGTCATATCAGATCACACTTCCTTGAAAATATTTAACTGAGTAAGTTAATCAACTCGAAATATCACGTCTTAATCAAAGCAGCAATAATTAATTAACTCGCACGATTATCAACGTCGGTGTTTGACGATTCGTATCTTCTACCATGAACCCAACGATGCAGCTCTATCACTTTTAATCCTTCATGATCTGTGGTTGCTCCATTTAAAGATATATCGAATTCAGACTCCGTGTACACGATAAGGTATCTATGGAAATAAACACGACTCACAGGTAGAAAGGTAACTAAAATTCCGCTTAGTAGATTAAGTCATCTTCTCTACATCCATTTTAGAACAAACAAAATAACTTTATTCTTTGTTATAAAATTGTTTAACTGTATGCAAATAACTAGAAGATTATATATATATATATATATATATATATATATATATATATATATATATATATATATATATATATATATATATATATATATATATATATATATATATATATATATTGTTATGTTATGTATATGTAATTTAATTATTTGTTAGTTTTAATTTTTTATTTTTATTTTATTTCATTACGTGTTATTGTAATGATAACTCTGTCTTCTGGATTTGATATTTTTTTTAGAAATTCAATTAAATTCTGTTTGACCTGGTAAACAGCCAACAGTTTGGAACATTGTATCTAATTGCTGACCTTGATCTAGAAATCAGTAAGGTTTATAGTAAACAACTTTTTCATATTTTTTCCCAGAGTAAGAATCATTGATTTTAGCTAAGGCCATACCTAGCGTACGTGATAATCGGCATGTAATGTTTTTACGCTGTTCTAGGAAAATGACCACGCGACCCTCATACGGGAATTTGTTTTGAGTCTTAACTTACTGTATAACTCTTTTTTTCATAAGAAGTAGCCATATGTGCTTTAAACCTTTGAAGCTCAAAGGTGTTTTGTTGTGACCAGATTGAGTTAAATTTTTATTTTTTGGAATTAGTAATTCATTTCCCTGGAAATATATATAAGTGCTCCTTACAAAATTCTTGGACAAAGACATTTATTGAAAATTATTCGGAATTCCAAACTGGAATATTATTTTTTGTGATTTAACAAGGAACTGTTGACACGGCAAAACTTTGAAGGTTATCGAAGACGTAATCGCCTTCCATCTTGAATTTCATCGGGATTCGAACCGTGATTCACTTAGGAATTTTTATTGATAGGACTTATATTTTTTTTAATTCTTGGATTAATTTTTGGATTTGATTCGTAAACCGTAAGTCCTTTTTCTCAATATTACCTTGTTTTGTTTTTTTCTAGGGAAATAAATTATTTGTTAAATTTTACAAAGCTTGTTGTCTTCACTCTTTTCTTGTTACTTTTGTACGAGCCTAGACACGTAACAAGAAAATTGCGTTGCTCGTCCTTGGGATATATGAATTTTGGCTATAATATTTCAGAAAATTGTTTTTTGAAATTTAAATTCCCCCAGTTTCAGAATTTTTTAAATCCCAAGTATTATTTCACATTTTGGTTGAAATCTTTAGTGAAATCAACAAGCTTTTTACAATGTCATCAAAACTGTAGATCTTTCTTTCAAATCCTACCCAGGAGCAGTTGGATCGTTTGAAAAAGAAGATGAATTGCTTGAACTTGCCGGAAATATGATCATTCTGAGGCAAAAGCTTCTTTAACGAAGCAAGAAAAAAAAAATCATTTTGGTCCAGTATTTGGTTGAAAGGAGTGTTTTGGATAAAAGTGTTTTGGTTTCGATCAGTAAGTCTGTATCGGATTCTGACATGAAAGAAAAAGGAATTAAAATACAAGATGGAATTGGAGATAAGAAAGCTTGAACTTCAGAAAGAAGAAAAACTAATGCTATTTGAAAAAGAGGAGAGAGAGAAACAAATGTAGTTGCAATTTGAGAAAGAGGAGAGAGAGACAGAAAGAGGAGAAACTGATGCAAATGCAGTTACAAGGGGAGAAAGAGGAGAGGGAGAGACAAATGTAGTTACAGAAAGAACAAATGCAGTTACAATCGGAGAAAGAGAGAGAGACTGACAGATGCAAATGCAAAGAGAGAAGGAAGAGAGGAAATATCAGTTTAGAATAAAAGAAATACAGCTGGCAAGTGAAAAGCATATTCCCACTTTAGATACAAATGCAAGTTTTGATCTTACTAAGAATATTAGGTTAGTGACCCCTTGCAGAGAAAAAATAGACAAATATTTTCCTCGTTTTGAAAAAATTGCGAAAAAATTTGAAATGGCCAAGGGAGCATTGGACTCTATTATTACAATGTGTAATTATTGGTAAAGCTAGTGATATTACAACCCATTGTTATTTCAGCAACGTTCTCATTATGATGTGGTTAAGAAATGCATTTTAAAGGATTATGAGTTAGTCCCTGAGGCTTATCGGCAAATATTCAGGAACTATAAAAAAAGAAGCTGGACAAACTCATGTCGAATTTGCAAGAGAAAAAGAGCAGTTATTTGATAAATGGTGATTAGCCAAGAAAGTTGATCAAGATTATGAAAGTCTCAGACAACTTGTGTTACTTGAAGAGTTCAAAAACTCTGTCCATAGTGATATTAAGACTTATCTTGATGAGCATAATATCGAAACCTTGGAAAATGATGCTCGTGCTGCTGACGAGTATTTCTTAACTCATAAACTTCATTTCGTAGGCAAGTCTTCCGCTCAGCAGTCTTCTGGTAAGAAGGTATTTCAGCCTAATACATGTCCTTCTAAATCTCAATATGGCACAACTTTTAAAAATCAAGCTTCTGATAAGCTTGATTAAAAATCCTTGTCTCTTCCTACGTGTACCTATTGCAAGAATAAAGGACACGTTACTTCTGATTGCTTCAAATTGAAATATAAGCATCAGAATCAAGACAGACCTATCCCAAATGCTCTTATTTCTAAGAGGTCAAGGTAACGGTCATGTATTGAAACCAATACATGTGTTGTGTCTAATAAACCTCAGTCTCATTTTTTATTATGGAGAATTATGCACCATTCATGTCGCAAGGTTCTATATCACTCTTGGGTGATTTGCCCAATCCCATCCCTATTAAAATTTTAAGAGACACGGGAGCTTCTCAGTGTCTTGTATTATCAGGTACTTTGCCTTTTTCTGAGACGTTTACTTCTAATGAGAGTGTTCTTATTCAGGGAGTAGAGTGCGGCTTTGTTAATGTTCCTCTCCATTCTGTAAATTTGTCATCAGACTTAGGACCCGTGACAGTCGGAATGGTGTATTCTTTACCCGTTGAGGGCATTCATTTATTACTGGGCAACGACCTAGCTGGAGATAAGGTTGTGGTTAATCTACTTGGATCTGACAAGTCTTTTTTGGATCAGAAAGTTGATCCTATTAAAAAAGAATTCCCTGATTTATACCCAGCTTGTGCAGTTACTAGAGCTATGGCAAAGAAAGCTCTTTAGAATGATGTTGATAAGGAAACTATTCCTTTAGCTGACACATGTATTGGTCAGGCTTTTGATGAGGTCACTTTCACTTCTTGTTTGGATCAATCAAAAGGTATTGATCACAGTGATCCTCTTTTAAATACTCATTCTCTTTATTCTAATCAGGGTGTCAAACGACAATCACTTGTCGTTGAACAGGAAAAAGATCTCCTGTTTGTTTCAAAGGGCCATTAGTGAAACTGAAGCTACTGACGTACCTGTCTATTATTTCATTAAAAATGGAATTCTTATGAGAAAATGGAGACCTCCCGAGGTACCTGCTGGTGACGAGTGGTCAGTGAACAATCAGATTGTAGTTCCAAAATCTTACAGACAGGAAATACTTAGTCTGGCCCATGAAACTCCTCTGGCTGGTCATTTGGGGATTAATAAGACTTATCACAAGATCTTGACTCACTTTTATTGGCCAAAAATTAAAAGTGATGTTTGCAAATTCTGCAGATCTTGTCATACATGTCAAATGGTAGAAAAACCCAATCAGAAGATACCTAAGGCTCATTTGCAACCTATTCCTGCATTTGACGAACCATTTAGCAGAATAATGGTAGATTGTGTTGGTCCCTTACCTAAGACCAAGTCAGGCAACCAATATTTGTTGACCATTATGTGTACGTCAACAAGATTCCCAGAGGCAATTCCGTTGAGGAATATAAAAACTAAAACAATAGTAAAAACTTTGATAAAGTTTTTAACTCAATTGGGCCTTCCCAAATCTGTCCAATCTGATCAAGGGTCAAATTTTATGTCTGGAATTTTCCAGCTACTTATGCTTGAGTTTGGCATCCAGCAATTCAAGTCAAAAGTGAAATTATGGTTTGTTAGAACTTCAATGGAGAGAACTTTTGAGTCTGGTAATAGAGTTCTTTCTCTCTTGCTCATAATCAATAATTTTCTTCAAATTAGGTATTACGGCCCTTACAAAGTTAAGAAGAAAATGAATGAGTTAAATTATAATAATAGTACTCTGATCTAAATAAATTAATGGAGTACCAGTATAGTGAGAAAGATAGCCAGGTAAATCATGCAATTAATTTAGTTATACTTGTCCCACTAAGTGAAAATTTAAGTGAAGGAATTGGACACTATTGCTTTTGGAGTGACACATCTTCGGAATTCGGAAATTATGAATAATCTGGACCAAAACTTTCACATTTGCAACAACAAGAAAGTAATGAACTTAAACAGTTATCATTTGAATATGAGCACTTCTGTCCAGATGTTCCTACGAGAAGAAACAAAATTTTTCATGACTTTGAAATTGTAAATTCCAAACCTGTGAAACAACACGCATACAGGATGAACACTCTCAAACAGGAATACTTGAAAAGGAAATTCAGTATTTGTTGGAGAATGATTTCATAGAGCCCAGTAAAAGTGACTGGAGTTCACCATGTATACTTGTTCCGAAACCAGATAAAACTTTCCGTATGTGCACTGATTATGTATGGGAAGGTGAACAGTGTGACTAAAACAGATTCATTTCCATTACCAAGAATCGATGACTGCATTGATAAAATTGGAAATGCCAATATGTCACTAAATTTGACCTTCTGAAAGGATTTTGGCAAATTCCACTAACGGAAAGGGCAAAGGAAATGTCGGCATTCGTGATTGCAGATGGACTTTATCAATATAAAGTGATGCCGTTTGGGATGAAGGGTTGCCAAGCACTTTTCAACGTTTAATGAATATGATTACCTCTGGTCTATATAATTGTGATGTTTACATCGATGATGTCATTATCTACAACGACACCTGGAAAGAACATCTAGCAACAATTCGGAAATTCTTTGACAGACTCACTGATGCAAGTTTGACAATCAATTTACCCAAAAGTGAGTTCTGTCATGCTTGTGTAGCATTTCGAGGACATATTGTGGAACATGGACAAGTTAAACCTATAGATGCTAAGGGCAAGGCTAGCTCTGAATTTCCTGTGCCTGTCAGTAAAAAGCAACTGATACGATTTTTAGGTATGGCTGGATACTATCGGAAATTTTGTTCCAATTTCTCTAGTATTGTTGAACCCCTGACAAACTTGTTGAGCAAGAAAAACGAGTTTCTTTGGACTGATAAATGTCAGGAGGCTTTTGACAAGTTAAAGGCCATACTTAAAAGTGAACCAGTTCTTACAGCTCCAAATTTCAGTCAATCTTTAAACCAATCTGTTGATGCAAGTGATGTTGGGGTTGGAGCAGTGTTGATTCAAGAAGATAAATATGGTGTTGATCATCCAGAGTGCTATTTTTCTAAGAAATTAAATAAGCACCAAAGAAATTATTCAGCAGTCGAGAAGGACGGTTTAGCTTTGATATTTGTATTACAACATTTTGAAGTTTACATTAGTTCAGCTCCTTCTCAGATTATTGTGTTTAGTGATCACAACCCCCTTACTTTCATCGACAAGATGAAAAACAAAAATCAGAGGACGTTACGGTGGAGTTTCTTGTTACAGAAATATAATATTGACATCAGGCACATCAAGGGAAATGACAATTTAATAGCAGATGCACTTTCCCGTGTATAGAAATATTATTTCATGTACACTTCGTGTAATTCATAAGAGTTTTTCTTATGTAATATTTTTTACCTCATATAATTAATCAATAGCAAAAAGAAAGCTTTATGATATAAATCTTTCTTTTTCTTTTATGGGGGGAAGTGTTATGTATATGTAATTTAATTATTTGTTTGTTAGTTTTATTTTTTTATTATTATTATTATTTTATTCCATGTTATTGTAATGATAACTCTGTCTACTAGATTTGATATTTTTTTTATAAATTCAATTCAGTTCTGTTTGACCTGGTAAACAGCCAGTAGATGAAACACTGTATCTAATTGCTGACCTTGATTTGATAATCGGCATGTAATGTTTTAACGCTGTTCCGGGAAAATAACCACGCGACCCTCATACGGGAATTTGTTTTGAGTCTTAACTTACTGTATAACTCTTTTTTTTTTTTTTCATAAGAAGTAGCCATTTGTGCTTTAAACCTTTGAAGCTCAAAGGTGTTTTGTTGTGACCAGTTTGAGTTGAATGTTTATTTTTTGGAATTAGTAATTCATTTCCCTGGAAATATATATAAGTGCTCCTTACAAAATTCTTGGACAAAGACATTTATTGAAAATTATTCGGAATTCCAAACTGGAATATTATTTTTTGTGATTTAACAAGGAACTGTTGACACGTCAACACTTTGAAGGTTATCGAAGACGTAATCGCCTTCCATCTTGAATTTCATCGGGATTCACTTAGGACTTTTTAGTAATAAGATTTATATTCTTGGATTAATTTTTGGATTTGATTCGTAAACCGTAAGTCCTTTTTCTCATTTTTACCTTGTTTTTTCTATGGAAATAAATTATTTGTTAAATTTTACAAAGCTTGTTGTCTTCACTCTTTTCTTGTTACTTTTGTACGAGCCTAGACACGTAACAATATGTGTGTGTGTGTGTGTGTGTGTGTGTGTGTGTGTGTGTGTGTGTGTGTGTGTTTATAGCTTGATAACACTACCGTTTCATGCAATAGATACGAATTCATGTTAGCATTGTTCCTATTAAGTCAGCTGTGTAAGAGTTTGCATTATCACACAGCAATTACACTATTGTTTCTTGCAATACATGTGAATTCATAATAGCAGTGTTCCTATTAAATGAGGTTTGTAAGAGTTTGCATTATCACACAGCAATTACACTATTGTTTCTTGCAATACATGTGAATTCATAATAGCAGTGTTCCTATTAAATGAGGTTTGTAAGAGTTTGCATTATCACACAGCAATTACACTATTGTTTCTTGCAATACATGTGAATTCATAATAGCAGTGTTCCTATTAAATGAGGTTTGTATATTATCAAACAGTAATACAATGAGAGAATATCATATCTGCTTCTGTGCGAAATCATCCGCATTATTACAATAACCGTAGCTACCATTTTGATTATGAGCACAGATGCATGCTATTCAAACAATGCTATTTCATTCCAACGCTTTTAATCACCGACGCCATTTTTGTTATTATTGTTGCGCCCAAAAGCCATGACACAAATAAATTATCAATATCACAAACAACCACCATTTCAACCATTTTAATCACAAATATTTCTATTAGTGAGTTTTCCTTCCCTACTACCTCCAACGTTTTTAATCATTGATATCATTTCTGTTATTAATGTTGCAGAAAGCAGTCATTATTGTCACCACACCAAATAAATAATTTTACCCTTACGACGACTGCCTCCTAGATATCTGTAAACTTGTTAAAGCAGCATAGTGTTGATAACCCGTTTGGAAAAGTTTGAGAATGCCTCAATATCCTCAGCTGGATTCGAATCTATATGCCGTCATTTTAACGCAAATATTGTCACCAACAGTTGGTCTGTATCATAAAACCGAAATAAGGGCGATAGTACCAGAAAGGCAAGTAAGACGAACCATCAGACCAGATACTTCAGAAAAGATGAGTTTTTAGTGTAGGCCGCATAGCAAAACATGGTGCATACATGCACTGGAGATTTCTTTCCCGCTTTACATTTGCAATCAATAAGCATGCACCAGGAAGCTAAATCATACGTGCAAACATGAAAGCACACTCTGTGCATGTTTAAATCTATAGGTTACACGGTGAGTCATTAACCACGGAGTTTCATTTTCTCTTCCACAATCATGTGCGTGGCTAAAATTAGCAATATTATTTAATAGTGACATCGGTTTACAACCAATACCCTCTCTCTCTCTCTCTCTCTCTCTCGTGTGTGTTACCCTCTAACGGAGCTTTAAATAGTCAAGCTCTCAATATGTTATTGGTCAAATAAATGAGGTCATCCATATATGAGGTCACGCAATTTTGGCAAATGTTTGACCCCCTCCCCTCGTCACAAAACTCAGACCCCATCATATATGACGTCACAAAGCGTTGACCTCCACCAAATATAAAAGTTTCAAATATAAAATTGGCTTGAAATCATTACAATACTACGTTCTGAATTATTTAATACTTTACAAAACAGCTTGATCAACCCGGGGTTAGTCCTCTGTAAACATATTCTACTCGGAAAAAATATGGTTTGGAAAAACATTTAAAATCTAAGGAATATTGTTGTAGACATGAATTTACTTCTCAGTGTTCTCATCCTAACATGCGGTGTAAAATGTTCCTTCATAGAACATATGGAAAACCTTACCCACTGAGAGTTTCGTCCTTTGGAAAGGATATTCCGTTCAAAGCCAATTCAAGTACAGGTGGCATACCTTGAAAATCCTGTTACTAAGCACGAATTCAACTGACGGAAAGTACAGGTTGCACGAAATCGACCGAAAGGTATCTGCAGACCAGGGATGGATGTCGTTCACTTTCCGACTTGGAGATGCAAAAGTGGATGGAAACTTGTGCGACACCCCATATGTTGCTCGTTCCGGAAATTTAAGTCCTTCGCCTGTTTGAACGAGAAGTAGAGGAGGAAGAAACCTGCCTGTAACCACGTTGAAATACGAGCTTCTTGGTTTCGAACATAATTTGTCATCGGCGCACTTCACAAACTGAGTCAAGTAATGACTTCATCGCACATGGAGATCATACCATATTTTATCTGTCCGTTCCAAGAACTCTGAATTGGTGGGCTCGATATATTCAACAACAGTAGGAGAATTATCAATGACCAACCGGCAAACTCAAAATTCTTTCTCCCCAGCTCAGCGTCGACGGTGTTACCACTTTCGTCTAAATGACTGCCGCAGTAGTCAAGGGGTACAATTAATCCATTCAGTTCCTTACTCAAGTGATGCCATCTTTCGCTCACCTCTATTAAAGCCGCTTCGTCCAAGTACGTTTCTTGCAATGAACACAGCGTCGTGATAGTGTTGAAGAATGTGGTGGATCGCAACCTTAATAGCTTTTTGGTATTGCGGATTTTCATCCGGACCGCCATCAGCGTTGAGCACAAGAACTGGTTTGAACAAGAGATCAATATTGTTCCTGGTATTGGCTTCAAACTCCTTGAGATTCAGCAACTTTTCGAAATCAAGCACATTGTTGAATGTTGCCGAGGACGAGTGCTTTCCTGATCTGATTGCGTAAAATGTGGACCCGAATAGCCATCAGCTTCTCAGTTCCCAAGATCTTTGGACTGAACCTGGATTCCGGCACAGATAGAGGGAATAAGCTTGTGTCGGACAGCTACAACCTAATCATGATCAAGGAGGTTGACAATACATTCCACATGCATCAGAAGGGAACTATGCTTGTTAGCAGAAGTAAAACTGATTGGGACTCGAGATTTGCCGTCTCGAATTATGAAACACACCTCATCATTATCCATAATCAGTTCACATCGAATCGTTCAAATTGGGAATGTGTGTAAATAACATGCAACTATTAAGTGCAAACAGAAAAAGACTTGTCGAGACTAGTGGGACATTTTATCTCTGCGTGGGAGAATGGGAGATAGTACAGTTGTCACACCGTGGGAACGGCAATGAGTACTGTTTCTCAGCAAACCTATCAACCAATCAGCGTTTAGCGCCACTGCACATGTGCCTTTGGTACTGTGCACTTTTTTCTGCTGTGCTTCGTAGATTACATTTTCATTGGTAAATGGTGCTGGTGTTTGTTTGTGACGTCACATTTTTCAAAACCCCACCTACCCCTCATCGTTACAAATGCTGCCCCCCCCCCCCCCCCCGTGCTTGACGTCATATATGGACCGCCCCTGAACTGGAAACTCTGACCTTAGTTTATTGCAGTTGTCGCGATCTATAATACAAGAGAACCCTAGATTTTATTAATGTACACCAATCGAATACAGGAACACACATTTTGTTCTAAATATCCGATCAAATTTGGTTAGTGTCCCCGGTTTTAATAACATGAACAACTTTTTACAATGGCCAAGTCCCTGCCAAAGCAATACCATTACAGGTTCATCCTATCTTTAGCCAGATGAGCGCCGCCGCCTATTTGAAGATCCCGATGAAATGCCTCACTCACCATGGCACTTGTACACACAACATCTCGATCCATTCAGAAATAATGAGTTTCAAAAGCCTTACCAGACAGAATTGGGGGGTCGATGGTAAGATAATCATTTCAAGTGGGGAAGCACTGCGAAAATAAAGCTGTTTATGTGTGTCATGATCAGTTCAGTCTTAAATATGCGTATACCGTACCACTTTATATGACTGTAAACAGTGCTATGATAAAATCAATTCAAGTCTTGTAAATCGATACTTGCAGTACCAGATAATAGATAATTCAGGAGAATAAATTGCAAACGTAAAACCAATTAACATTTATAGATTTATATAATTTGGATGTTGATTCATATTTTCTATACATTTACAGGAGCAGATTCAGAACAGTAAACAATCTGTACATAAATTATTATTGCAGATATTCACGATGTTGCCCTAAAAACAAATGAAATCATTGCATGTGGGTGAACAAATTATTCACGAAGCCAATATTCAAAAGGTTGAAGCCAAATAATTGCTCGAGTGTAAATAATTTCCCTTGAATCCGTGTGTGCCTTGTTTTCTGTATGTATGCAGTGAGTCACACTAGAAATGATAATCTTGTATGTTTCGAAAAATTTTCCCAAAGAATAGTATAATGCTTAATTAATTCTGAAAAGAAATAATTTTGGATTTAACAAAAAATATCAGTAGGGTCATGTGAACTTACAATTATATGTTTTACGTTCCAAAAGATTGTCTTATTTAAATTTAAATAATGCTACGGAGCTCATATTATTTACCTACTATCAAGTTAACCCATTACCTTCGGTGTCCAACGTTCAGTCTCAAATATAGCATTGAGAACCATACATTGAAGATAAAATGATGTAAGCGATTAATAAATATTAATTAACGTGTCTTGATAGATGGGTCAGCTTAATCAAAGCATCATGTTTTCTTTTCTTTACACTATTTGTGTTCGTAGCTGATGTTCTTCAATACAGCAGCAAGCAAATGTTCGGTGGATTTAAAGTGGAAATAACAGTGTCCCAGTAGAACTTAGTTAAGGGTTCAAATTTTCAGACAGTAAGCTTTAAGATGGACTATGTTATTCAAATAAAGGGTTAACTAAAAGATGATGACTGTTGAAATCTTAGGTTTCCAAATTTCTCAACACCTGTTTCTAATTTGCATGCTTAAATATATATTTAATCTTTCTAACCTAATCGGCATACGAAGAGTTAATATGATTGTGTCTATTTTTCATGCTTTAAAAAGATGCATGTACTTGCAAACGATGTTAGTAAAGTGTTTCTTCAAATCCTCAGAAATAAGTACCTTTTTAATGTTTAATATGATTTTTATACATTTTAAAATGAGATATTGAAATATATTACTGGAAAAAATATATTGCCTTATTGGCGATCACTTTTGGAACTACTGTCTTTTCTCTTTTCCCATTTAGCAAAAACAATTCGTCTTTATGTACGTTATTCGAAACTTAATTTCCATATTTATGAATATTTCATTCTTCTTCTTCTTTCTCTCTCTCTCTCTCTCTCTCTCTCTCTCTCTCTCTCTCTCTCTCTCTCTCTCTCTCTCTCTCAGGATGAACAGATGTGGGAACGTGTCCAGACAGTACACCCTCTTCTATACGTTTGTGTGACAAATAACGAGGGGCCTTCAAGAAAATGACTAAATACGATTTCTAAACAACAAAACTATTCTTCAAGTACTAACTTTTTATAATTATTTTTTCCACATGAATCATGCAGCTTGTCAGTGATTGAACTTACATGACCAGTTACTATTTGATGTTTGGTGTCACCATACAGTATCTTATTGCTGTTACACTCTGCGATAAATGGATACATTTTGAGGAGAAAAAACATCTTATTAGGGTCTATGGTGTTTGCCGCTGCACTCGATTATTAAGAGGGTATACAAGGCGCAAGTGAAATTATTTTCCAAGGAAACCTTGATACATATTACTAAAACTGTATAGCAGAAAAATGTATTATTGAAAGCAAATACAGGTGCATAATGGTACACTGCACAGGACTAATTAAAATGAAGTACCTGAGTACTGTGACGTCATTGAAGTGTGCCGAGCTTTGGGTACAGAAAATAAAAATGGTTGCCTTTGATTCTTAGAAATAGCAGCAGGCAGGGTGAACCCTACAACTTTGTACAGACCGTTATTTTACAAAAATAAAGGTTCCTACAGGGGCTGAAAAATAAGGTCAATAACGCTAAACCGAACCTCCTAACTTTTATTATTACCGTATAGTTTGAAAAACGAATAATAAATCGTTTGGTTTAGCTCATTTTTGTTATTTATTTTTGACTTTTTTGTTAATGCGTTTAGTTTGCTCGGCGGGTCACTTAATTTTTGTCGGTCACCCTGCCTGCTGCTGTAATTAACCAAAGATTTTATCTAGACCTATACGATATCTGGATCTTGGATCATGTAAATTTATTGTAATAAATCCAAACGGAACAGCTTGTGCTTGAGCAAAAAAGTTTTTGAACTTCATCATATCCATATCCCTTGAACACCAAGTATAATAAATGTTCTGTAAAGTATAATTATCTACTCCATTAAACATTACTAAAATATTGCAGTTGTCTCTGATCACTTTAGGTATTTGTGTATATCGCTGAGTGACGTATATAACATCTGTATTCTTGTGTCTACCTCGAGAAAATATTCTAGCTGGATTTGTTTGTCTGTCCAACATAACGTCATCGTACACCACTAAATTATTAATAAATCCATTTAGGTCATCTACAGATGGGGCTTCATTAATATCGGTGATAAAATCAACCACATCATCACCGTCTTCATTCAGCAATTTTGCATTTTCATTAAAATCTTTAAGTACTTCGTAACAGTGTTGATCATCTACGGATGGTGCTACTAAATACAATTTACTCCATTTTAACCATCGCATTATTAAATTTAATAATAGTTGTGGTTTACCCGATCCAGATGGACCTATTATAATCATCCTTATCGAATTTGGTAATGCTGGATGATGCTTCACTGGCTCCTGTTTTCGTGTCGCCGAAAAGTCAATTATATCCATATAATAAATAATATGAGTCTATATTTTGTTCGGTGTAAAATTCCTACACCCACTGCTGAACTAACTACAATAACAACAAAAAAAAAAAAACGACGTGCTCTGACGGGCAAATGTGTAAAATGTGGCACGAAGAAATACAAATTTGTTAAAACAAAGACAGGTGGAGATATAGCCGCTTTATTAGGAAAATTACCAGGAACTCCGTGGGCTAAATACCCCGGTGAGAAACATCTTTCTGGGTATAATTATTGCGGTCCTGGAACTCGACTTGATATCCGACTTGATAATCAAGATCAACCAAGACCAGGAGAACATCCAGTAAATAAGATTGATAAAGCATGTCATGTTCATGATGTTGCGTATAAAAGTAAAGATTTACAACAAAGGTATCTCGCAGATGTAAAATTGATTCATGCATTAAATTCTATACCTAATAAATCTGTCAGAGATAAATTAGCTAGTTTTCTAGTAAAATCTGCCAAGAAAAGTAAAATAATGTTAGGGGCTGGTAATTAATTATATAACTATTATAATGGAATCCATTTATTATAGCCCAAGAGGATATTGGAGAGGCAGATCAGCTATTAGTAAATTATCTGAAGCAGCAAAAGTCTCACGTTCTGTTGCTGCAGCTTGGTTAGCACGACAGGCAATATGGCAAATTTATCTACCACCACCTAAAAAAATTCAATATTCACATTTTGATGTCAGCGTCCCTAATGAGGTTCATCAAGCAGATATTTTATTTTTACCACACGATACCATTAAAATTGGTAAACGTCAATCACGCACATATAAATACGTATTAACTGTCGTTGATGTTGCAAGTAAATATAAAGATGCTGAACCATTATCAACAAAGACAGCGTTTGAAGTTGCATCTGCATTTGAACGAATTTATCAGCGAGGACTTTTGCGATGGCCACAGTTATTACAGGTTGATCCTGGCAAAGAATTTCTTGGTACAGTATTATCGTTGATGAAAAACATAACGTTAAAATCAGACGAGGACATACTGAAATTCATCGTGATCAGGCAATTGTTGAACGATTTAATCGAACACTTGCCGAGCGGTTATTTGGATACCAATACGCAAAAGAAATATCTACTGACTTTAAATCCGGTGAGAGATCTCGTGAATGGGTTGCAAGGTTACCAAGTGTGATAGCTGCATTAAA